>CAJHQP010009768.1:0-21144 GCA_905132765.1 Moricandia arvensis
AACTCTACCATCTTAACAAACAAGCTCTAAAACCCTAATTCTCAGAAGGTCGACATGAAAGTTTGAGACTTTGATCGTTTTCACTTGGAAAGACACGCAAAGGACATAACTTTAAAGAAGAAAAAACTGGAGAAGAGAAGAAACGTACGGAGGATTAGGTGATAACGGATGATTTTCTTGGTGAATAGATTTTTTCCCCGGAAAATATCTTTTTTTTTCTCTTCCAACATTTTTCGTTCTTGTGGACTGATTAGTTTTGGTCAGGAAGAAGACCTTCCACAACGCAGGAAGAAGCAGAAGAAGATTCAACGGAAGAAATGTCGACAGACTATATTTTAATTTATATCAATTTACAAAAATATATTAGCATTTAGGTTTATTATTGTTTTGGTTTACTGTCGATTGAGTTTGGATTGAATTTTAAATATTTTATAAATATTTTTTAAAAAATAATTTAGTATATTTATTATAATTTAAAAGTATTTTTGAAAAGTGTCATTTATTAAATTTACAAATTGATAAAAACTTGTAATAAAAATTGCTTTAAAAATAGTACTTAAAAATGATCGTAACAAATTTTTCTTTTAAAATTTTAATATTATTTTTTAATTTTAAATCTTACCACCAGAACTCTACCTCGTAACTATAAATCATAAGTTTAGATTAGTTAATCCAACAAGATATAAATGATAAATTTTTATTTTAATTATTTTAAAAAAACCCTCAACTAAAAATCCTACGAAATAAACCCTCAACTTTAGTTCCTTTAACATATGTTACCCTCCGTCTAAAATTTTGTCACGGAGGGTGACATATGTAACTGTTTATAAGTTGAGGATTTATAATCCTGAAAACTTAGTTGAGGAGTTTTCTTACGATCAAAAACAGCTTGAGGGTTTTTATCACTAAACACACATTAAATGTTTTAAAAGCTTTATTATCATTTATTGCATTGTTTAAATTTGAGTTTTAAGCTTTTAAACTAATTTATAAATGTCAATACATTATTTATCAATTTATAACCAATTTATAAAAAAATATTAATATTTTAATATTTTACAAATGATTAATAAGGCTTAGTGCCAGTCTGAATATTATATGGGTTGGAAGCTAAAACTTTTTTGGACCTATAAATTAAATAAAATTCATAGAACAAATAGGAATAAAAAATTAAAATACAGAGAAATATTCGAATTTAACGACCTCTTGCATTTTTAATGAACATCCCAGAACCAATTTTGCTAAGAGATACTCTTAATACAAATACTCCATAATTTACTTATTTTTTAAGAATAACTGCCATTTTTGTTTAAGATTCATAAGTAAAATAAGTAAATAATCGGCCATTTTTCTTAAAAAAATTTCTTTGCAAAATTGGTTTTGGACTGTTCATTAACTATGTAGAGATGGTCAGTTCGAATATTTCTCTCTGCTTTATTTTTATTCCTGTGTTTTCTATGAATTTTATTAATTTATAGGTCCAAAAAAGTTTTTTTTAGCTCCAACCCATACAATGTCCGGACCGATAATTGAACATTATTAATTATTTATAAAAATATTAAAATATTTATGAATCTTTAATAAATTGGCTATAAAATTGATAAAATAATGTATAAATATTTATAAATCAATTCTAAAAATTCATAAATGATAATAAAGCTTTTAAAATATTTAATGTGTTTTTATGATAAAAAACCCTCAACTATTGTTGAATTGTAAGAAAACCCCTCAACTAATTTTTCAGGATTATAAAACGCCTCAACTTATAAACCGTTAGCATATGTCACCCTAACGTGACGGAATTTTAGACGGAGGGTAACATACCGTTAACGGAACTAAAGTTGATGGTTTATTTCGTAGAATTTTTAGTTGAGGGTTTATTTTACGATTCATCTTTAAGTTGGGGGGTTTAAATTACTAAAAACCCTTAGTTTAAATGACAAAAAATTTAAATCTATTTTAGGGGGATGCATCGAGTTAAGGGTTTTAAGAATTTTGAGATTTTGTTAAAATTTACTATTATTGAATCAGTACTTTTAAAAACTCTTTACAAATCCAGTGTTATTCAATATAAGATTTGTGTAAAAACATTACAACTCACTTAAAATCCTATATTATTCAATTAACAATTTGTAAAAAATCATCAAATCACCTATTATTCAATTGTAACCAATATTAAGTAAGAAATTTTTTTGATAAAGATTTTAGAAGAGTTGACATTCAATTTTAGTCAAAAATAGTTCTTTTAAAATTACAACTCCATAGATGGTATTTGAAGAAAGAGTTTTTAGTAATTAAACCCCCCAACTAAAAGATGAATCGTAAAATAAACCCTCAATTAAAAATCTTAGAAATAAACCCTCAACTATAGTTTCGTCAATGTATGTTACTGCTCTATCTAAAATTCCGTCACGGAGGGTGACATATGTTAACGGTTATAAGTTGAGGGTTATAATTCTAAAAACTTAGTTGAGGGGTTTTTCTTACGATTCAAAAAATAGTTGAGAGTTTTTATCACTAAAACACATTAAATATTTTAAAAGCTTTATTATCATTTATGCATTGGTTTAAAATTAATTTATATGCCTTTAAAACTAATTTATAAATCATTATATACTTATTTTATCAATTTTATAATCAATTTATAAACTTATAAATATTTTTATTATTTTTTATAAATAATTAATAAGGTTCAATACTGGTCCGGACATTGTATGGGTTTGGAACTAAATTTTTTTCTTTGGCCTATAATTTAATAAAATCATAGAAAACACGGGAATAAAACATTAAAGCATAGAGAAATATTCGAACTGACCATCTCTACATCGTTAATGAACATCCAAAACCAATTTTGCTAAGAGAATGTTTTTTAAAAAATGACCGGATAATTTACTTATGAATCTTACATAAAATGGCAGTTATTTCTTAAAAATAAGTAAATTATCGACCATTTTCTCTTAAGAATATTCCTTATCAAAATTGGTTCTGGATGTTCCATTAAAAAATACAGAGGTGGTTAGGTTCGAATATTTCTCTCTACTTTAATTTTTATTCCTATGTGTTCTATGAATTTTATTAATTTATAGGCCAAGAAAAAATTTAGCTTCCAACCCATACAATATTCGGACCGGCACTAAGCCTTATTAATCATTTGTAAAAATATTAAAATATTTATGAATTTTATAAATTAGTTATAAAATTGATAAAATAATGTATAAACTTTTATAAATTAGTTTTAAGAGCTTATAAATCAATTTTAAAAAAATGCATAAAATGCATAATAAAGCTTTTAAAACATTTAATGTGTCTTAGTGATAAAAACTCTCAACTATTTTGAATCGTAAGAAAACCCATCAACTAAATTTTCAGGAATTATAAACCCTCACTTAATAAATCGTTAAACATATCTCACCCTTCGTGACAGAATTTTAGACGAAGAGTAACATACGTTAACGGAACTAAAGTTGATGGTTTATTTCATAGGATTTTAGTTTAAGGTTTATTTTACGATTCATCTGAGGGTTTAATACTAAAACCCTTGAAGAAACATGAAAATAATTAAATAATACCAAGTTGAGACTTGCTCATACTAGTGTGCTCTGGTTTTGCTTATACATGTCAAAATGGTTTGTAAATAATGGATTGAATCCAAACCAAACCAAAGCAACCATGGTCCTAATCTGAGTTAATAATTTGGATTTTAATAGATTAATGGTTTTTATGGGTTAGATGGGTTTAATGAGTTGGATTAATATCGGATTGGATCTAAAATGAGTTTATGGGTTATCCAATCCAATCCAATTTTTCTAACAAAATCTTATAATCTCTCTCATCTTCCTCTTATCTCTTTTTTTTTTCTTATGGGACTTATCTCTCTCTTTTCGATTTCGCGAGACCTTCATCATCCATCACGAACATCTCACACCTTTTGGATCACTGATTTGGGGGTTAACGATCACAACATAGCAACTCATCTTCTTGTAAGTCAAATTCTAATTTTTCTTCAATTTGGGCCTTAGGGCATGATTAACCTTAGCACCTCGTTTATTTTTTTTTTCTTCTGTTTTCTTGGAAAAAAAAGAGTTAAACCAATCGCGGACCGCCACGTGTCAGTGAGGCCCGCGAACAGTGCAAGCACCCAAGCAAAAGGGGTGCTTATTTAGGAAGTTTAAGAGTTATTTTTTAGGGGTGCTAATGGGCCCCACCCCTTAGGCCTTCTTTAACCCTAGAACCTCATTTGGAGTGCTTACTTTTTGTTTTTTCTGTTTTTTAAAAAAAAAACAGACCAATCACAGGACGCCACGTGTCAGTGGGACCCGTGAACAGTGCAAAGAACCAACAGAAAAGAAGTGCTTATTTAAGCACTTTTGGAGCTGGTGCTTACACTGTTTGCGGAACCCACTCACAGTGGACCCCGCAAACAGTGCAAGTACCCTTGCTAAGCAACCCGTGGTTAAAGATGCCCTTAAGCACCCCTAAGAGCCTTAGTTAATGGTGGGCCTTATGTGTCACTGATTTTGATGATTTGGAATCAACTGAAGTGGATTTTCTTGGGTTGAATCTATCGACAAACTAGTTACTTTAGAAGTGACTCTCATGGCAGATTGTGTTATTGTTTTGGGTATTTGTCATTGTTGCTAAGAGCACTGTTAAGGTGAGACTGAAACAGTTGTGAAACTCAGACTTTAAAATCAGTTTAGCACAACCCTTATCAGAGATTTTACAGTGGGCCTTGACGATTTTAAAGTAATATCCATTGGAACAGAGCAAATAAAAAACAGAGTAGTTTGAGTTTAGAGAATTTGGAGAGATGATCTTTACAGGTTTTGAATTGTTTAAGCAAATGGGATCATAAGAAGCTTATTATATATACAAATTCCTTTATGCGTGTGTGTGCTTTGGGTAGGCTTACTAAGATCAAGCTATATGTTGTATTGAGTTGATTTTCTGATGTGATATGACTATGTTATCAGAAAGAAGTTGAATACGAGGTAGTGGTGAAGAGAAGTACGAAGAAGAGGTGAGAGGAGTACCGAGAATCTCAGAAACTCAATTTTTATTGGACTAGATTTTGCTTTTAATTTTGTAAATTTGTTGAGAACATGAAAATATTATTGTGAAACATGTCTTTCATACATTTTTATCTTTTGTATTAAATTTATGATTTTTCATTTATAAATTTATGGAGAATATAAAAATTGTATGAGTAATGGTATTAGATAATATTATTACTATAACAATAATGAGTGAACTCATTAAAACCACTAACTCAATAATCTAAATGAGTTAAGAACTGAACCAAACCATTAGATAAATGGTTTGGGTTGAACCATTACCAACAGAAAACTAGATTCATTTGGATATGATTTGGTTTGGGTTGGTTTACCCATTTTGACACCTCTAGTTTTGCTATTCCTCCTCACCCAGACTCTCTTCTCCACATCACCACTTCTTCTTCCTCTCCTCGCCACCGTTCTCTTCTCTGCATCAACCCCACATCTTGACTGGATGTTCTCAACAATGTAAGAATTTGGAACATTGTCAAGAGCAGTATCCCAATGTACGAATACAAACCAATGAGCATTAATAATGCTCTTAGAGTCTTAGTTCGATTCGGGCACATCTCTGGTCCAGTTGACCGTTGGTTCAACCCCATATTCTTGGGGCTGGATATATCCATTGAACCGGTCGTACGGTAACATAGGACCATTAGAATTTAGAACTTCTAACAACTAAACAAGAACGAACTTAGATGATTTCTTTTACGTAAAAATAAAATTGAAACCGCTGAGTTCGATAAATTTTTGTTTATACACCTCGAGATATGACAACTTGTAATCCCAAATGGATACAACAATTTAATAAAGAGAAAGTGGACCATAATGGTCACAAGAAGGGAGATGGATTTACAACGATGTGCTTTAAGGGATGCGCCCACTTCACTTCCACCTGCATGCTTAATGAACTCTGCAGGCGACAAGAAGCTGCCATGGCATACACACACGATCCTCACCCTCTTGACCTTTCCTGTACCGATACAGAAACCCCATCAATCTTTTTCCCCGTTCGGCTCCATCCCCTGTCGTTGACACGCACGGCATGTCTTCTATGATGTTTCTAGCAACCGGAGCAGCAACTTGATGGGCTTGTTTCTATGGACTTGTTTGTTGTTGCTTCAAACACAAGCAAAATATCTCAATAAAAAACAGTCCAATCAAAAAACCAACACACAAAACATAACAGGTCGCAAAGCCTAGAAGTTATACTCATAATAGGATACACTTGATCATACCTAACAATCTAACATTGTGTACATTGAGAAGATCATAGGATGAAACACAAACAAGGATGTGTTTTGACAATAATGTGGTAATGCCTAAGTTGCATTTGGGTGCTAGACAATTGATCCACCCTACTCAATAAAAAAATGATGAAGAATCATGATTTGGTTACCCTACTCAAAGACCTAAACAAGCCTCACCAAAACTCAACCCTAGATCGAGACCATAGAATCAAAGATTGTGATACCTTGAACAGGAGGAGGAGGAGGAGCAGTGTCGAGTTCAGACAAACCAGAGGAACCACTACCAGAAGATCCAATAGATCCTTCTTCAACAACCTTCTCTTCTCCAGCTTTATGTTTCTCCCTAAGCACTCTCACGTTTCTCTGTTTCTCAGACCTCTTTCTCTTGGCCTCGAGCCTCCTCAAACTCTGCAACTCTTTCCTCTTCCTCCACTCCTCCGTCTCAACAGGCAACGAGCATGTCCTACTCAGCTCCGATCTACCATCATCGTTGACCACGAAATCAGGTATCGAAGATGACCGCGTGAGCAGCCTGGTCTTCGCTAGCGGGTCAACACCGAACCTACCGTTCAGAGAAAGCCCTAAGTCTAGCTCAATCTCTACCTCTCCGTCTTCAACCGGAGGGTTTCTTGTTTTTCTTGGACATGAAACCTGCAACAGATCTCGTCTGGGAATATTCCGGTAGATCTCTCCGTCTTCCCTTTTCTCAGCTTTCGACATAATGAAAGATCTTCAGATTCTTGATAACTCAAATCCCAAGAAAAAAAGAGCACTTATCAATTTTTTTCTTTTGAAAGATTCTATTTCTTCAAATATCAAAATTAAAAAAAATATTACAACCTCTCTTTTTTATTCAAAAAAAACTCCCACAAGTTTCAACATTATTACCGAAAATTTCTCCGACAAATCTCGAACGAACACTTATGAGTTTATGTAAAATAAACAAAATCCAAAAAAAAAAAAAAAAAGAGTTCGAGAGAATTTAGATAGAGAGAGAGAGAGATAAGATGATACGAAGACACAAGTGAAAAGGAGAAAGGTGAGAAAAATCAGTCAGAACAAAAAAAAGCTGTCTGAATATATTGTAATACCGAAAGTACCCTTAGTTAGGTGCATTGAAGCCACGTGGAGTCGTGGAAGACTCTCTGTCCCAGGGCTTTTTAGAGCACCCACGTGGTTTTCCTCAAAATCAAACATCGAGAAAACGAAAAAACAAGACTCGTTGCAGAAACGTACACGTGTCATACGTTTAGTGGAAATTACGTTGCAAGATGGGATGTTGCAGCGTCAGGTCTCGTCACGTGTCCGGTTTTTAATTTCTAATCACGTTGTCTTCTGCTTCGCCCACGTGTTCCAGTAGGTCCTTACTATTCTCTATTGGAGATAAGAAGACACGTGGAAATGGGGTCTTCCTATCTGTCGCTTTTTTATTTTATTCAATTTCCTTTAATGGAAGACTTACGCTGTTTAGCTTAGGTTAATATTTGCTCTATTTAAAACTCATACATAAAAATAACATACGAACCAAAATGATTTATTCCTTTCATACCTGAATTGATAGTTTTTTTTTGACAACTAATTGATAGTTAGTTAACTACTAATTGCTCTCCATCTATGCAAATCAACTTCCAATTAATAAGAAGAAAGTCAGTTTGACCAAAAAGATCAATTAACTTTTAAATATATGACGTGCAACTTTAATGAATTCTTTCAATGAATCAGTAAAATACTACTCACTTCATTTTAATAAGTGTTACTTTAACTTTTTTTACATAGATTAAGAAATTTGTATAATAAATAATATATTTATATTTAATGTATAATTAATTAAATAAGAATAATCTAAATAAAATATTATTGGTTATTCGAAATGGTAAATATTAATTTAAGATACAAAATTACATTAAGATTGTTAAATAATATTTTTTGAAAAACACTTATTATGAAACAAGAGAGTAATCAATATAAAAATTAACATAAAACATTTCAAAAATCATATTCACTTTTACTTTTTTATGTTCTTTTATTTTCGTCATTGTTTATATCCTCAAACAAGTATTTTAAACCATAATGCAATAAAATGATAATATTGCCCAACAAAATTACATCTTTTTTTTTCTCTTTTGCGGATTGCTTTGAAGTTATTAAAGTATTTTTATACACTCAAATTCAAGTTTGGCTGTTTGGTTTCTCGGTTCGGTTTCTCGTTCGGACATTTCAATTTTTGATTTTTTAATTCTATAAATTTAAAACCATTCAATTATTTACAAAATTTGGTTACTTTTGGTTCGGTTATTTCGGTTTTCAATTCATTTTAGATTGAAAGTTAGGAACCAACAAATAATCAAAACAATGAATCCAATCTAGTTTTTGGTTTTTAGGAATTCTGGATAATATAGATAAAACCTTGGATATTTTGGATCTTTCAAGTTAATATTGGGCAATTCAAATAAAAATATAATTCGAATGATTTTAAATATTTAGGGTATAAGATATTTGGATGAACCATGTTTTAGATAATTTGATTTAATAGATAGCATTTGTATGACATTTAGTTATTTAGAAACTAAATATAATAAAAAAAATTAAGTATATAAATTATATTTAGAAATTTGCAGTACTAATCAACTTTTTTGGTTCGGTTTAATAATCATTTTTCAGTTTCAGGAATATAGAATCAATTCATATATTTATGAAAGTTAGTTGATTTTAATTTTGATTATTTTGGTTCAATATGATTTTTCAGTTCTGATAAATGTTTTTAGACCAACTCAAACACATATAAACCAAACTTATGTAGATAATAATAGTCAAAATACAATTAGAAAACAAAATTCTAAAAGATAGGAAGACATGTGAAAGAAAACGTTGGGAATTGACAACAACAATAGAAAAGATACACTTGTGAATTTACAGAGTAAGAGAATCTCCAGAGAAGACGCAAGAGATGAGATGGTAAACCCCACTTCCATTTAACCCAACTTGCAAAATCTATCTCGATGGCACGTTTTACACTAACTACAATCACACACCTCTCTTTCTGTCAACAGCTAAGCATTATAAAGTCCAGAGGGACCAAAAATTGTAAGCGATTTATCAGTGAAGAGATACTCAACTACCATCTATAATTTTAATTGCACACATTATATGATCTGAACGGTAAAAATGGAGATTATGTTAATTAATCCAAGAGACGAGAGAGTAAGAGAACTGACTTCATTAGTTTTTTTTTATGTTTCCGTTTCTCGATTTGATAATGATTTTGAGAAACATCCATCACACTTCAAATAACACATGATTATTTATAAAGGATCATTTATTACTTTGCTTGAAAAGCAAGAAAGGTTTAAACAAGTGAACACCACAAGTCCCACGATGGTTTTAGTTTTCAAGTCCATTCTTGAACAGAGAAAGGAGAACATCCACGTCATCTTTCTTCAAACACAAGCCAAACTCAACGCCACCAGTCCCCTCCCTCATGGCCGACACAAAATATATCTGAAACTGGTCATAAGACACGATCTCACTGTTAACCGGTCCTCCCCCACCCAAAATCCGACCCGTAAATCGAAAACCGGTTTGAACCGGAAGCTATCCAAGTGTCTGTAACACTCTCTATGTTCTTCGTTTCATCCACATACAAATCAAAGAACACCTCAATCCCTTTTGATCCCAAACTTTTCACCGAGTCACTGATGATCTCCACCGCGTTGATGAAACCATCTTCTCCAAGTAAGTGCTTTGCCTTGTGACCTAAGCAACGTATCGGAAACACGCAGGCCCCTGCGTATGTCTCCCTAACCGATGGACCTAACCGGTTCCTGAAGTCAGGAGCGTATTCATAAGCCACTTGTCTTTCCACATCACCTCCACGCGCCTTCAGCAAGCAGGTCCATAGATAAGCGTTCACCACCACGTATGTTGAAAGGTGAGGCTCAATGTGAGAACGTTTCCACTCGTTCTTGGCTCGTTTCTTGAGTTTCTCGACGTTCTCTAGAGTCACCTCAAGCTTGACCCGGTAAACGTCTGCACTGACGACCTCCTTAGAGCTAGGTAGCTTCAGGGTTCTTGCATTGTCTTTGTCCTGAACCAGTTCCAACATCTTCTCGTCCCAAACCGGCCGGAACATTGATGACGCTACGGTCTAATACAGGAGTTAGCTCCTCTGGTAAAGTTGTAGTTCCATGTTTGCAGACGTGAGCCCATGATTTGATAAACATTTGTGCTGTTATAGCGTCCATAAAGACATGGTGGGACACTATACCAATACTAAACCCTTGGTTCGGAAAACAAGGTGACTTGCAAAGCAAGTAACGATGGTGGAGTTACCTGAAACCGGTAACTCCGGTACTAGGGACGTATCTCCTTAGCAGGACGTAGCCCCTTTCCTGAAACACTATTAAACATCCGCGTCGCTGATTTCTCCAACTACTAGCGAAACGGTGTCGTTTGGAAGGGACGACGAAGCATGGTTAGGAATCTTGCGGGTTCCATGTGAGGTGACCAGCGAGGGGAGGTAGTAGCAAGAACAATGGAGAGAGATTGCTCAAGTCGTGGAAGGATCAGTGAGTAGAAGGTGTCGTGAGATAAGTCATGGAGTTTGTAGAAGATGACTTGCTCGTTGGGATGGAAGTTTAGCCACCTTAGCTCGAAGAAAGTGAGTGGGAGGATGTATGGATTCTCACGGGATGAATCGGCTGAGGGGCTGATTTGTGAGATCTTTGTAACGTTTAGGGCCATTGGTGATCTCACTTTGGTTTTCTTTAGATGAGTATGTATAAATATTCACAAATGAGTCTTATTTATAATGAACTGATGAGGTATGTTTTCAGTTTAAACTTCAACAACAAGAAAGGAAAAAATGGATATGTTTGAGGTTCTATGGTGTGCATGATGCATACGTCTGTGGTATAATAAAATTACAGTTCATTAAGATAACCTGTCATAATAACTTTAGATATTTTTTTGACATTTGTGAGTACAAAATATTTAGAGAGATTCTTATTCCAAATTTAGAGATTAATCATTTTCAAATTTCATGTTTTTGGCTTTAATTATTTTCTTAAGATTCAATGAATATTAATACTGGAAATTTAGTTTGAATTTGAATATTGATTTCAATTAAATGAAGTATTGATGCAATGAGATAAAACTAATAATACATTCAAATATTCATATATACTCCCTCCGTTCATATTAAGTGTCGTTTTAGAGAAGTTTTTCTTGTTACAAAATAAGTGTCGTTTTCGACTTTCGATGCAAAATTTATTAATCTTATGCTACAACTTATTTTTTCTATTGGTTGAAATATAGTTAGGTGTATAGGTAATTGTGTTTTTATATAAAAAATATGCAAAATTAATTGTTTTCTTAATTTGTGTGCAAAAACTTAAAGTGACACTTATAATGAAACAGAGGGAGTAATATCTATTCCATTAAGTTTGATGTTAGTGTGATGGCTGCATTGTAGTCCACACAAGATAGTGTGTCAAAAAAACGTGGGTATATAATATAATATAGATTGATAATGAAAGAAAACAAAATTCAAACTTGATTTCGGAAATGAATATATAACAATTATATAACTGATTATATATTGTTATGAGGATTTGCGATGACAGTTCTATATACACCATATCATCATTAAAACCACCTTATGAAGATCTAAACATGAAAGTTATGTTTACACTATATTGAAGATCTTATTTAAAGGGGTGTTAGTGGGACTTAGACTTCTATAGAATTTGTTGATTTTAGAAGTTGAGAAATTTAGGGAGGGGAGAGTTCTTGGTGATTGAATTTTAATTGATGTTAAATATTTAGAGAGTTCACTTTTATTGGTTTATGAATCATTTATTATTTATTTATTGATTTTTAAATTCTATGTAAAATCTCTTGTTATCACAAAGTTTAGTTTTTTATTAATTTTACAATCCTATTAAATTTATTATTATTGGGAAAAAATATCTTTAATTTTATTTATAATATTCAACTTTAAAAATACTATGCATACTCATAAGATTCTTAAAATCTATGAAAATAAGACACACATACACACTAACACAAAAGTTTTGTATTACATATCTATCATTAAGTGAATGATCATAAAAAAATATAGAAACTAAATATAATTGATACTTATAGATATATAAATTATATTTGAAAAAAATGAGTAACATTCAATTTTTGGTTTGATTTATTTTAGTTTTGATTTTTGGATTTCAGAAATATATGATCAGTCTGATATTTATGAAATTTAGTTCTTCATATTTGATTATTTTGGTTCAATATAAGTTTTGCCTATAAACTCATAAAAACCAACTTATGTAGATAATAAGCAAAGTTACAATTAGAAAATAAAATATTAAAAAGATAGGAATACATGTGAAAGACACGTTTAGAATTTGACAACAACACATAGAAATGATAATTGTGAACTTACCGAGTTAGAGAAACTTGATGTCATTGATCTAGAGAAATTGTAATTCTACTACAAATTTGACTATTTTGCAAATTTATTTTTAATGAATGACAATTTTCATAAACATTTTTAAATTATGATGAAAATATACTAAAATATTTTTTTAAAATATTTAAAAAAACATTTTAAAACTTAACATCACCCTTTCAACACTAAACCAAAAACAATAATCATTAAATTATAAACTCAAATGTTAATATATTTCTGATTGAAATTATTTTTGTAGACACGTTTAAACACGTTAAAGCATCACAACAGCTAAGCAAACCAATCAAAACCAAATTATAAAGTCCAGAGGGACCAAAAGTTGTAAGCGATTTATTCACTAAAAAACATACTCAACTACCCATCTATAATTTTTATTGCACACATTATATGATTTTTTGGGTCAAAAGCACACATTATATGATAATGAACGGTAAAAATGGAGATTATGTTAATTAATCCAAGAGACAAGAGAGTAAGAGAATTGACTTCATTAGTTTTGTAGACTTGCTTGCTTAGATGTTATACTCTCGCCTTTTAGATATTATGGGGGCTTGTAAACTAGCTTGTTTAGAGCACCATTAACCAAGATGTTTAGTGGGTTTCTTAAAGAAGATTCACTAACACCACAAAACAGTTTCTTAAATTCCTTAATTAAAAATTTATTTTGTCGTGCATTTTGCCACTGTTCGCGGACTCCACTGACACTGATGGTCGCAATTGATTCGTTTTTATTTTTTTTTTAAATCAGATAAAAATAAAAACTCCAAATGAAGTTTTAGGGTTAAAGGTGCTCTTAGATGTTGTGATTTATTTAGCTTTGTTACTCTTTCTCGATAAGATAATGAAAGCTTTGTTTAGCTTTGTCATTTCTATTACTTCTGTAGACTGTAGTTGTGATATTATGATCTTTATGATGCTTATTGTTTATTAAGTTCTTGTATGATGATGTTAATGTTGCTGCTCTTGTTTGACTAATTAAGTTCTCGAAGAATATTCTTTTTTCTTATCTTAGCTGAGTAATATTGAGTATATATAACTCTTCTGTTTCTGTATTTCCGATGCTTTTACACGAGTGCTTTACATCAGTTGATTGATTAAGTTCTTGTGATTAAGCTCAAATGATGTTCTTGTGATTTTACCTTTGATTTGAACATAATTGTATTTATCGTTAGCAGTGGCGTTTACTTGCCCTCACTTGATCCTTTTATCGGACATGTGTATTGTCTTGTGATTAAGCTCGATTGATGTTCTCTATTCTTATAGCTTGAATGCTTATCTTGAACTTTCATATGAGTCTTTGTGGTTACTGGTTAGTATTGTAAACTAGTAAGCGGCTTGCATGTGTTTTGTGGTTGTATTGTTTGACTGCTTGTATGATCCTCTTTAGCTTTACATCACGTGATGACAAAAAGAATAATAGAAAAAGACTTTCTT
This sequence comes from Moricandia arvensis, assembly GCA_905132765.1. Lineage (NCBI taxonomy): Eukaryota > Viridiplantae > Streptophyta > Magnoliopsida > Brassicales > Brassicaceae > Moricandia > Moricandia arvensis. The sequence continues at coordinate 14,208 of CAJHQP010009768.1, forward strand.
TCCATTTATATGTGTTGTAAAAGAGACCATTTGAATAAAGTTAATGATTTAAACATGTTTATTTTAGTTAAAACTGATATATAAACATTTGTTATTTTACATGAAAAAGGTAAACCCTGATACCTATATCTGTCAAAGTAGATAAACCAACTCAAACCAACCCATATCCATATGAACCAAATAATTTATGGATCATGGATAAATGTAGTCTATTTAATTATTGTTTGGATCAATCCATACCTAATTTAAATTAAACTAATAACACATTCAAATATTCATACCTAATATTAGTCTATTAAGTTCAGTGTGATGGCTACATACGTGTATAGTATAAATTGTAGTCCACACAATATAATGTGTCAAAAAAATGTGGGGTACATAATATATAGATTGATAATGAAAGAAAACAAAATTCAAACTCGATTTTGGAATTTAATTATATAATAATTATATAACTGATTATATATTTTTATGAGGATTTGCGATGACAGTTCTATATACACCATATCATCCTTAAGACCACCTTATGAAGATCTAACATGAAAGTTATGTTAACACTATATTGGCAGATCTTCTTTAAAGGTGTGTTAGTAGGACTTAGACTTTTATAGAATTTGTTAATTTTAAAATTGAGAAATTTAGGGAGGGGGAGGGTTATTTATAGACATTTAATTTCTATGCAAAATTCATTGTTATTCAAAAAGTTTAGGTTTATTAATTTCATAATGTTATTAAAAATTTGTTATTATTGAGAAAGTTTTTTTTAGTATTATTCATAATACTCAATTTTAAAAATACCATGTATATTCATAAAATTCTTAAAAATCTATGAAATAAAAAACATATATACACAAACACAGAAGTTTTGTATTACATATATATTGTTAAGTGGATGATAATAAAAAAATTATATAAACTTAAATATAATTATACTTTTCGGCATATAAACTACTTTTGAAAAAAATTATCTAACATTCGATTTTTGGTTTGATTCATTTTAGTTTCGATTTTGGGATTTCAGAAATATATGATCAATCTGATATTTATGAATTTAGTTCTTCATTTTTGATTATTTTGGTTCATATAATTTTTGCCTATTCAAACTCACAAAACCAACTTATGTAGATAGTAAGTAAAGTTACAATTAGAAACAAAATTCTAAAAAGATAGGAATACATGTGAAAGACACGTTTAGAATTTGACAACAACATTAGAAAAAGATAACTGTGAACTTACCGAGTTAGAGAATCTCGATGTCATTGATCTAGGCATCAGACACTTTACACTCATACGATCACACGTTGAGAACACGTTTTAATCGATCTTTCTATCAATGCATCACAACAGCTAAGCAACCCAATCAAAAACCAAATTAAAAGTCCAGGGCCCAAAAATTGCAAGCGATTTATTCAGTGAAAAAGATATTCAACTACCATCTATAACTTTAATTAGGTTGGGCACGCAAACAAATAGTCTCAATAATTTTCAGTATTTATGATTTATATCTTACAGATATCTGATTTTCCTAATTTGTTTTGAATAAGAAAAATACGGTTATCCAATTTTCGGATATCTAATTCTTTTTGGATATTTTCAAATATTTACGGATATCTCATCTACTTTGTTTAATACAAATAAATTAATTCTCGAAAACTATACAAATTTATTTTCAAAAAAATATTTTATATAATATAAAATGAAAATAAAAATTAATGAAACTATATGTTCCCTAATTTCTATAAATAATCAATTTTCTTTATAAACACACATTTTTTTTGAAAGTTGTCCTTTTATAAAGACTTTTAAGTAAATTCTAAGTAAAATTAATAAAATGATATACTAAAATATAATTGTATAAAATTGTACATATAAAAATCTATATTTATTAATAGATATACATCTATTTGTATAATAATCAGATCGGATTGAATATTCGGTTCTAATTTTTTTAGTATTTATAGTTCTCTTCGTTTCTAACGGATATTAACTTTTAATATTTGTTTTGTTTCAACGATTTACAAATATCCAGATTTTACGGATTGAATCAAACAAATAACGAATCAAATTAAATTTAGCTGCTAAAATGCTCTGCCCTAATTTTAATTGCACACATTATATGATTTGTTGGGGGTCAAAAGCACACATTATATGATATCAACGGTAAAATGGAGATTTAGGTAGTCTACTTAATTAATCCAAGAGACGAGAGAGTAAGAGAAATGACTTCATTAGTTTTTCTCTACCGGGCTTGGAGAACTTTCTTTTGTATTTGAATTCTGTAATGGGCTTCAGTTTGATTTGGCCCATTTTCTTTCCACACCCTCATAAAATTGAACTTTGAGAGTGGCTTATGTACTAAAACTCAAGAACATCACACATCGATCTTTTTTTCTTTATGTTTCCGTTTTTCTGATTTGACAATGATTGTAAAAACAGAAACATACATTACACTTTAAATTAGGTTTCCAGTTACATGATCAATATATTATCGATAATTTATTATTTGCTTTGGAACCAAATAAAGATCTAAACAAGTGAACACGACAAAGCCATTCTTCTTTGTTTTTTTTAGTTTTCAAGTCCATTGTTGAAGAGAGCAATGAGAACATCCACCTCACTTTTCTTCAAACACAAGCCAATCTCCACACCACCACTCCCATCCCTCATCTCCGACATGCAAAATATCTGACGCTGGTCATAAGACACGATCTCACTGTTAACCGGTCTTCCCCACCCAAAATCCGATCCGTAAATCGAAAACCGGTTTGAACCGGAAGCTGCCCAAATGTCTGTACCTCTCTCTATGTTCTTCGTTTTATCCACATACATATCACAGAACACCTCAATCCCTTGTGATCCCAAGCTTTTCACCGAGTCGCTGATGATCTCCACCGCGTTGATGAAACCATCTTCTCCAAGTAAGTGCTTTGCCTTGTGACCTAAGCAACAGATAGGAAACACGCAGCTCCCCGAGTATGTCCCCCAAACCGATGGGCCTAACCGGTTTCTAAAATCAGGAGCGTATTCATAAGCCACCGGTCTGTCCACATCACCTCCACGCGCCTTCACCAAGCAGGTCCAGAGATAAGCGTTCAACACGACGTATGTTGAAAGGTGAAGCTCAAGGTCAGAACGTTTCCACTCGTTCTTGGCTCGTTCCTTGAGTTTCTCGACGTTCTCTAGAGTCACCTCAAGCTTGACCCGGTAAACGTCTGCACTGACCTCCTTGGGGCTAGGTAGCTTCAGGGTTCTTGCACTGTCTTTGTCACCTGAAAGATACGGAACCAGTTCCAACATCTTCTCTTCCAAACCGGCCGGAACATTGATGACGGTACGGTCTAAAACTGGAGTTAGGTCCTCTGGTAAAGTTGTAGTTCCATGTTTGCAGACGTGAGCCCATGATTTGATAAACGTTAGTGCTGTTATAGCGTCCACAAAGACATGGTGGGACACTATACCAATACTAAACCCTTGGTTCGGAAACAAGGTGACTTGCAAAGCAAGTAACGATGGTGAGTTACCTGAAACCGGTAACTCCGGTACTAGGGGACGTATCTCCTTAGCAGGACGTAGCCCTTTCCTGAAACACTATTAAAATCCGCGTCGCTGATTTCTCCAACTACCAGCGAAACGGTGTCGTTTGGAAGGACGACGATGCATGGCTTAGGGTCTTGTGGGTTCCATGTGAGGTGACCAGCGAGGGGAAGGTAGTAGCCAAGAACAATGGAGAGAGATTGCTCAAGTCTTGGAAGGATCAGTGAGTAGAAGGTGTCGTGAGATAAGTCATGGAGTTTGTAGAAGATGACTTGCTCGTTGGGATGGAAGTTTAGCCACCTTAGCTCGAAGAAAGTGAGTGGGATAATGTTTGGATTCTCACGGGTTGAATCGGCTGAGGGGCTGATTTGTGAGATCTTTGTAACGTTTAGGGCCATTGGTGATCTTACTTTGATTTTCTTTAGATTAGGTTAGTATGTATCATAATGTACAGATGAATCTTATTTATAATGAACTTCAGTATGTTTCAGTTTAAACTTCAACAACAAGAAAGGAAAAAAATGGATATGCTTGAGGTTATATGGTGTGCATGATCCATACGTGTGTGGTATAATAAGTTACAGCTCATTAAGATAATCTTTCATAATAACTTTAGATTAAAAAAAATTGACATTTGTCATATAAAGTATTTAGAGAGATTCTTCTTCCAAATTTAGAGGTTATCATTCCAAATTCATGTTTTTTTGGCTATGATTATTTTCATAAAATTCACTGCATATCAATAAGGATAATCAACACTTTTTTTTTAACACAAGTAGGAATATCAACACTATAACAAGATAAGTGACTGTTCTGAAGATGACACATCAGATTTTTAAAGCACTATAAAGATTTCATGTCAATTAACAAATAAACTTACTCATCCAATCAAAACATTTTGTTTATACACATCACAATTAGTAACCTTTCTAAACTGAAGAGTTGGAGATGCTAACGAAATCTATAAATGGAGGAAACTTGAGAGTAGGCCTGGGCGTCTGGGGTCCGTCGGTTTCGGTTCGGTTGATTCGGATTTTCAGATTTTCGGTATTATGCTCATAAGTCCCATTCGGTATTTACTAATTAACCGTCTTTCGGGTTCGGTTCGGGTCGGATTGTAACCAATGTATAAAATCGTCCAAAAGATATTTTGAAACTTCAAAAATTTGACAAAAAAATAATTCAAAATGTATAAATTATTCACAAATCTAATTAAAAATTAGTTAAACTATCTTAATTAACTAAAAAGCTTCAAATAACAAATAAAATAAATATTTTAATATCCTAAAATATCTAAATCACCTTAAAATATATAAAATAGTAACATATTTAACTAATTTGGATATCTTCGGATCCTACTTTGGATTTTGGTTCGGTTCGGGTTATAACCAAACTCCAAAGTGCTAAGCTCATAGGTCCCGTTCGAATATTTTTGTAAAATAGTTTGGATACGGTTTCGGTTTTTGCGGTTCAGATTTAGGTAGATATTTCGGGTTGAGGTAAAAACGCTCAGTCCTACTTGAGAGCACAGATAGGGAAGATGCAGCGGATGCTGAATATGATGGCGGCTTTCCACGGTTTTGGAAAGGTGAATGTTACGGACTGCATCGATGATTAGAGGTTTTAGAGGCTCTACTTGATGACATCTTCTCTCTTTGCTAATTTATCACTTTAAATCAGAACCAAAAAACAAAAATGATGCTTGTCTATTTATTATAAGACATTATATAATGAGATACAATACGAAAAATTGAAGTGAAGAAACAAGCGAAGAAACAATGTACAAGACAAAAATGTAACTTACTGAGACTTGAACAATGTACTTGACAAAAATAGGAATTTACATTTCTTTCGTTAACAAAAAAAAACCCACTTATTAACTTTTAAAGACTAAGCAAACAAAAAACAAGTAGATAGAGAAAAAAATACTAACACCATTTCTAATGTATTTTGCTATTTTTATCTTTATAATCGAAAAATACTAAAATAAAGATGTGTTTTACTCTAATATATTTATGTAAAATAACAATCTCTAAGAACATTTCTAACACTACTCTATTTTCGAGTAAAATTTTCTACAACTTTACTCCATATTCAACTTCACAATAGAGTAATGGCTAGGATTACTCCATTTATGGAGAAATTCTACCAACTACTCTATTTTAGAGTTTGAACTTTTTTATTTATAAAATGGTCATTTTATTCTTAAATGTATTTTTTCATATTTAATTATTTAATAATTTTACATAAATATGATATAATATGATAAATTATGATATTCCACAAAATTATTTAATAATTTTACATAAAGATGCATACATTAATAAAAATCAAAACTAGCCATAAATAATATAAAATAATGATCCGGCTTTGGGGCTCCGATGATGAAAACTGGTAATAACTCGAATTCTAACTATGTTTCTCAGACAACTTAGAATCTTTGTAATGGAGGCTCAGTTCTGAGTTGGTGGAAGGAGACAAATAAAAAGAAGAGATGTTTGATTTCAGACAAATAAAAAGAGATATTGTCTTTCACTTTTGTTCTTCCACTACGTAGAAGTTCTAATGATTCAAATCACTCTGATCTCGAAGCATCAGTTGTTAAAGGACCAAAGAGTGGCAGAATCATGGTTGAACCGGGAAAAAAAACTGTAGTTTCTGAGACACGAGATCGAAGAGGAAGATCAGAGATGAAGGAGGAGGTGGTGGAAAGAGGAGTAAAGGAGCGAGAGCTGTACATCCTGATTTTTTGTTAATTGTCATTGTGAAAGTTGCAATTGTTTTCAATTAATTAGTTTTCAGCCATAAAGATTTAAATTATGATTGTAAAAGTTGCAATTGCTCGTTCATATTTACACCTAAAGATTTTAATTGATTTCAGATGTGTTGAACTAATTCAAGAGTGACTCTTCCAAAACCAAGATCCTTCAGTCCATGTTCACTAAAACTTGTCTATACATGTATCCATAGCCACAAGACCTTACCACATGTATCCATAACTATATGTCCACACAACTTTGTACGTAATATTTATAACTGTTTTCTTGTGGATAGACTATTATGGATATGAATATTTGCATAAGAACATGTTCAAATTTTTTTTATCTATGTTTATTTTGTATGTCCACAACTCGTCTATCCCTATTTCATTCGCCCACAATTTCTTCGTCCACGTATCGCTCGACCATTAAACCTCTTCGTCCACGCATCTCTCAAATAGATTCCAAATCTAAAACCAGGATAAAAAAATTTAGTCATAACGCTTTTTGAACGGTTAAAAATTGGTTTTCGGTGGAGTAGTCAAGGTCAACAGAAATGTCAACTTGTCTGGTCAAAGTCAACTCTGATCAAACCTTATCCAAATTGAAATTGATTTAAACGAGCCAGTTTTCGTTAAATGAAA
>CAJHQP010009769.1:0-21142 GCA_905132765.1 Moricandia arvensis
AAAGAGCACTTTTTATAATTGGCAAACAAGACTTCTTTCCTTAGGACATCTAAAACCTTTCTCAGATGTTCAACATGATCAGACAAGGTTTTACTGTAAATTAGGATGTCATCAAAGTAAACCACAACAAGCAACCCTATGTAAGATCTCAAAACATGATTCATGAGTCTCATAAAAGTGCTAGGGGCGTTTGTTAAACCAAATGGCATCACTAGCCACTCATATAAGCCATGTTTTGTTTTAAAAGCAGTTTTCCATTCATCCCTCTCTTTCATTCTGATCTGATGATACCCACTTTTCAAATCAATTTTAGAAAAATAGCAAGAACCATGAAGTTCATCTAGCATATCATCAAGACGAGGAATGGGATGTCTGTACTTTACCGTGATGTTGTTGATGGATCGACAGTCTACACACATTCTCCAGGTGCCATCCTTCTTTGAAACAAGTAGCACAGGGACATCACAAGGGCTGAGACTCTCTCTGATGTGTCCTTTATCCATAAGCTCAGGAACTTGTCTTTGAAGCTCCAATGTTTCTACAGGGTTGGAACGATAAGCTGGTCTGTTTGGTAAGGACGCTCCTGGCACGAAATCAATCTGATGTTCTATGCCACGAATTGGAGGCAGACCTTGTACATTTTCCTCTGCAAAGACATCACCATACTCCTGCATAATAAAATCAAACTCACTCGGAATAGCCGGTGCACTATCAGAAGATGAGGTTAGTGTTCTCTTGTAAACAAACAAGATCATAGCCTGCTGAGCATACATGTTTCTTTTAACCTCAACATTCTTGACAAATAAATTGGAGTTTCTTACCTTCTGTTCCTTGTCAGCCTCTCTTTTGTTTTTCAGTTGTACCTGGTCAAGGTGAACTTCGTGAGGTGACAGTGGGACTAATGTGATCTTCTTTCCTTGGTGCTCAAAGGAGTGGCGATTTGTGAAGCCATCATGCAACACCTTGTGATCATACTGCCAAGGTCTCCCTAAGAGAATATGTCCAGCATCCATAGGAAGAACATCACACAATACTTCATCTGCATATCTTCCAATGGTGATAGGAACCTTAACTTGCTTCTGGACTTTCAAATCTCCATCTTCACTAAGCCACTGCAGAGTGTAAGGCTTTGGGTGTTTCTGAACCTTCATATTAAGCTTCTCAACCAGGGATGAGCTCGCCACATTGGTGCAACTTCCTCCATCAATAATCAAGCTGCAAACCTTGTCTTGAATCTGACATCTAGTATGGAACAGGTTCTCACGCTGGTTCTGCTCTTCTTAATTCTGCTTCACACTCAAAGTTCTCCTAGTAACCAGTAGCTCTCCTTTGACTGGATAATCCATGTTTTCTTCATCAGTATCAATCAAGAATTTCTCTTCTTCAGATTCATACTCTCCATTCTCAAGGAGGATCATCAGCTTCTTGTTTGAGCACTCATTGGCATAATGTCCAATGCCATGACATTTAAAACACTTCACATCTCTGGTTCTCGTGGCTGGAGTTTTTATTTTGTCATCTCTGCCATTTCCAGAAGTCTTAGTCTCCTCTTTTGGCTTGTTGAAAGCCTTCTCTTCTTTGTTGTAGGCTGGTTTAGAAGATGATCCATGCTGGTTTCTGGTATAGGACTTCCTCTTGTTCTGTTGCTCAATAAGCACTGCTTTGTGAAGAAGTTCCTCCATGGTGTTGAACTCTTGCATCTCTAGCCGATCCTGCACTTCTCTGTTCAAGCCTCCTTGAAACCTTGCCATGGTTGATTCATCATTTTCATTAACATTGGCCTTGATCATGAGAGTTTCCATCTCCTGGAAGTAATCTTCAACACTCTTAGTTCCTTGAATCAGTCTTCTGAGTTTTTGATGGAGATCTCTGCCATAGTGACTTGGAACAAATCTAGCCTTCATGAGAGTCTTCATCTCGTACCAGGAAGTAACTGGAGCCATTCCAGTGTGTCTTATCTTGTGCATAATCTGTTCCCACCAGTTGACTGCATATCCACTAAACTCTGTTGCAGCAAGCTTCACTTTCTTCTCTTCAGTGTAGTTTTGGCACTCAAAAACTAACTCCATTTTTCTTTCCCACTCCATGTAAGCATCAGGATCATTCTTACCAAGGAAAGGTGGAATTCTCAGCTTGATATTACCCAGGTTATCATCAGTTCTTGGTCGTGGGTTGTAGCTTCTCCTAGATCTAACATCACTCCTTCCTGAAGATGAATAAGCATCATCGGAATCATCTGTTGAAATGAAGAGGGAGTGACCAAAGAAAGCAAGCCATTAATGATTGAAGGCAAGTAGAAGAAAAGATGATCCAGAGACTTGAAATTGAAGTTGGTCCGTTCAGACTTGATCCACAAGTAACTAAGCTGACCTAACCTACCTTGCAAGGCAAGAAAGAAGTGGGAAGGCTTAAAGGACGTTGCTAAGCTCCAGAAAACATAGGATACTCATTTTGAATTCAAAAGGAAGGATCTGGTTTGAATTTAGCAAGAAAGATCACATGTGGTGCATAAGGACAAGAACAGACATGTCACTATCAACCTAGGGAGACTGTGCTCTCCTCCTGTCCCTTTCTACTCCTTCTGGAGGTGCCTCCCCTTGGCTGATCCCCTTTGGCCTCTTCTCATCCCTACAGAATTAATTAGTTTATATTTTCTTGTTTTAGTAATTGTTTAATGTTGCTTATTGTCTATTTAAAGGCAGCTTCACCACTTGTAACTCTTACTAGAATCAATAGACAAGTTTCTCTCTCTAATTTCGTGTGCTCTCTCTCCCTTGCTTGTGTCTAAACAATATTCACAATGTAAGGAGTTAAGTATTATGGTTTAGAGGCTGCCTTAGCTCTTTCTCTCTTAAGGCAGCCTAATACTTGTCAAACTCACTCTAAACTCTTCTTTATCTATTGTCTTAAACTCTAGCTTACTGATTCTAAATCCCATTCATCTAACTACACAAACTCTAAGTGTTGTGTTACTTCTCAAGGATAGATTCATACTAAAGAGTTTCTGCTTCATAAAACCAGTTTACTATCTAGGATTCTTGGTTATATAGTAAGCTGTGTATGAGGATTCAACCACAAGTTGGTTGTCTCTTCCTTTGTATGGTGAGTTCCTGTTGCTTCATTGAAGGGGATTCAGTTACAAGTTAACTGAATACTCTCTTGACATGAGACAAACACTCATTAATTCCAACATGGTATCAGAGCTTTGTTGCTCTTCTTTGGGATTAAACTCACCTCTTTTATCTCTGTTTTGTTTAAATAAATCCTTTCTCTCCGACTCTGATATGGTGTTAGCTTGGTCAGTACTTGTTAGTATCTTGAGTCAAGCTTGAGGAAGAGAAAATTTCAAAAATGCTTCACCATTATGCTTTATCCATTGGATAATAGCTCTCTTTTAATGGAGCATCTCTTTGACCAGTGGACAAACTGTTTTGATCCATTGGTTTCATTGTTGTCTAAGCCACAGAAAACACTTGTTCATGTGTTATTCTGATGGTTCTTTATTTGAAGTCCTGGAAAACATCAGTTCATGAGTTATTCCAGTGGCTATGATCAGTGGATAAATTAATTGTCCAATGGTCCATTGTGTTTCAGCTACTAAAGCACCAACTCTTGATGAGTATTGGATGCTCCTGGCTGTTAATGCTTCTGCAAAACCCAAGAAAACAGAGCAAAACTTTGTCCATTAGAACTCTTGAGCAAATGTCTATTTTCTATTTTCTATTCTCTATTCTCTCTATTCTCTGATTCTTCAGGTTACTTATTCTCCATCATTCTCCCATTCTTTGGCTACTAATACTCTGGTTACATCATTCTCTACTCTCTACTTATTCTCTGGTTACTTATACTCTCTGGTTACTTAAATCTCTATTCTCACAATCTTGTTTAGAATCTTCCTAAGGTTGTTAAACTATCTTGAAGTTAAGTTGTCTTGAAAGAATAGTCTTGCTTCTGTCCTTAGAAGAATTGATAATGTTGTTTCCTGAATGCTAGGATAGAATCATGAAGATATTTGTCCATTGCTTGCTGTACTTGTTCTAAATGTGTTTTAATGATCAGACTAGGTGAAAACCCATGTTCTGGTCTCCTTTTTGTCTACTAATGCTTGTCCTAGTGTTTGTTCTCAGGCTGCCCATGTTGATCAGAGCCTACACATGATGTATATTCCTGGCCATGGAGATTGCCCACTGCCCATCAACACTTTGGACACTGATTGTGTCCATTAACTCCCAAGATATTTGGGAGGATGAATGGAGCAATGGAGAGATTGCTCATAAGTGACTTACCTGATACCAAGAGGGTGGACAGGAAGTACACTCAAGAGAAAAGGCCACAATTCAAGCCAAGAGGACTGTGGTCTCAAGGCATTGGTGATCATCACTGGCTCTCATCTTCCAAGCTTGACCACATAATCTCATTATTAGGTCAAGCTTGAGGAGGGGTGTTAATATGAGAAGCCAAAGTCCATCTTCTTATGCAAGGGAAGTATCTAAAACTATATTTATTCTTGTTTGAATAGGTTTGCCCCTTGAAAATTGATGCAAGTGTGTGTGCATTGTTTGAATCAGGTACTTGGAGCTCATGAGAAGAGTCTGGTCGTGGGTCAAACCCTCTGATGATGGCAGGATGTCAGAAGAAAGGGGGAGACAAAGAACCAGCCACATGGAGAGTTCCAAGCAGTTTTGATTTTGAAGCAAGGAAGGCATTGGTGCCTGCTTGCCATTGAAGTAAGGCCATGATCCAGGGTTTATGAGTCCCTAAACTTGATCATAAGACTCATAAACCCACTGGCCAATCCCTAGCCTGAGGGTGGTTGCACTCTTTTCCCCTAAGTATGTTTTTATCCCAAGGGGTTTTCCATACTTAGGTTTTTAATGAGGCAAGTACTCTCAGTTCCAAGCTTTCCCAAGGATCTCCTATGGTCAAGCTTGAGGGGGAGTGTTGAAATGAAGAGGGAGTGACCAAAGAAAGCAAGCCATTAATGATTGAAGGCAAGTAGAAGAAAAGATGATCCAGAGACTTGAAATTGAAGTTGGTCCGTTCAGACTTGATCCACAAGTAACTAAGCTGACCTAACCTACCTTGCAAGGCAAGAAAGAAGTGGGAAGGCTTAAAGGACGTTGCTAAGCTCCAGAAAACATAGGATACTCAGTTTGAATTCAAAAGGAAGGATCACATGTGGTGCATAAGGACAAGAACAGACATGTCACTATCAACCTAGGGAGACTGTGCTCTCCTCCTGTCCCTTTCTACTCCTTCTGGAGGTGCCTCCCCTTGGCTGATCCCCTTTGGCCTCTTCTCATCCCTACAGAATTAATTAGTTTATATTTTCTTGTTTTAGTAATTGTTTAATGTTGCTTATTGTCTATTTAAAGGCAGCTTCACCTCTTGTAACTCTTACTAGAATCAATAGACAAGTTTCTCTCTCTAATTTCGTGTGCTCTCTCTCCCTTGCTTGTGTCTAAACAATATTCACAATGTAAGGAGTTAAGTATTATGGTTTAGAGGCTGCCTTAGCTCTTTCTCTCTTAAGGCAGCCTAATACTTGTCAAACTCACTCTAAACTCTTCTTTATCTATTGTCTTAAACTCTAGCTTACTGATTCTAAATCCCATTCATCTAACTACACAAACTCTAAGTGTTGTGTTACTTCTCAAGGATAGATTCATACTAAAGAGTTTCTGCTTCATAAAACCAGTTTACTATCTAGGATTCTTGGTTATATAGTAAGCTGTGTATGAGGATTCAACCACAAGTTGGTTGTCTCTTCCTTTGTATGGTGAGTTCCTGTTGCTTCATTGAAGGGGATTCAGTTACAAGTTAACTGAATACTCTCTTGACATGAGACAAACACTCATTAATTCCAACATCATCCTCTCTTGCTTCTCCTCTGGTTCTTCTTGCAGGGCGGTCAGCAGCTCTGTTTCTAGGATGTCTAGTTCCATAAAAGAACTCATTGGCTTCCTCTTCTCTTTTTGTCAAGTTATTTGTGACTTGCTTGGTAATCTCAGCAATCAGAGCCTGCATCTGAAAAGGATTAATATTGACAGTAGGTGTTTTCTCCTCTGCTTGATTATTGTTGTCGCCTGACATGGTTCCTGCAAAATCAACAAACTTTAGCAAAACACAGAACTCACTCTTTCTCTCACGATCCTCCTTTGTTCTCTCAAGTTATGTGGTGAAGGTGATTCAAAAGTTCTGTAACCAACCCAATCAAATGAAACTGCAGAAACCCAAAATCCCAAAGAAAAGAGAAAGATAGACAGATTGCAAGATTTTGGATGAGCAAGTGATTTTACCAAACCTCAGTCCGATTTCTCCTAGACTGAACCCGATTTCTCCTGGGGATATTTTAATCAGATCTGGCTCACTTGCAAACAGATAGACAGATAAGAGATTGATAAGAACAGAAAAACCCAGAATAAAAGATGAATTCGAAATCCCAAAAATATGAACTTAAAATCTCAGAAAAGTTTCAGACTTTGATAGATTAGAGATTGAAAAATAACCCAGAACTGGTAGATCGACAGAGTGGTTGCTCTGATACCACTTAATGACTTCTTCCCAAGGATTTCCACTCTGATTTTGGTTGGATCTACTTTGTAACAGATTGAAAGATGAAGGTTTTGATGGATATTGGTTTGATGGACGAAATAGGGTTGATATATGGCTGGGTTGAAGGGGAATCGATGGATTGATACACTGAGGTTGCGGAATGGCCTCAGATACTCCTCTCTCTCACTCTGGATTCGACACACCAGTCAGTTTGAGAGCCTGTTGATAGTTTTGGGTTCACACACCTCACAATCAAGTTGTTCAAAGAACAAATGAATCACCAAGAAGAAAAGAGTTTTTGATAAAAATGATGATTGAGTTCATAACTGAAACAAAGCAACAATTTAAAGGGAAAATCAAGAGCAACTCGTGCATGAGAGCCTTGAGAGTTGTAGTTTCGTGCATGAGCACCTAGGGAAAAGAAATAAAACAAAAACATAAATAAACTAGCTGTTATAGGAAACAGCAGAATAATTGAAGGTGGTTGGGATGGTGGTGATTGGGCCAAGGATCTCTTTTTCACTTTCTTGGTTCTGAATAAGGCCAACAATCTTCTTAATTAGTTTCTTGGACCTGGATCTCGTGATGGGCCCAACAGATATGACAAATGGATCTTCTTTCTGGTATTTGGGCTTCTTTTGGGCCGAGAGAGAGACATCTTCATTTTGGGCCTGATCCACGCCATCTTCTTGATAATAACTTGGTTCTTGCATCCATTCAGGTTCATCATCAGGTTCCTCTAAGGTTGGCTCATCCTTGATTGCATCAAAGAGTGATAGATTGAGAGATTAGAAGAGAGTGTGCTCGATGTTCATGATGAACTCGAGAGAGAGAGAAGAGAGAACCGCAAAAGAAAGAAATGATTTGCTTGATTGATTATTCAGAGAGGAGTTACAAATATATAGGCAGAGATTTAGGTTTACAACGGATACAAAAGCAAAGGTTATGAAGGGGGAGACGTGGCCGGTCAAGGGAAGAGGAGCGCCTGGTTTGAACTTGTGGATGAGGGTGCGAGATGCTTTTGGCATCTTGACCAGATGCCTTCTCCTTTCCAGCCTTGGACAAGCTGTCTTGGTCAAGCTTGACCCCTTATCCGCGAGCCACTTCTTTACCGAGTTACCAACAAGTTAACCTTCTTCCTTTTCACCCACCAAGGTTATCTTCTTCCTTCTGCCTTGTGACCCTAGTCTCGGACATGGATGTACGGACCATGAGTTGTACGGATCCGTACAACTTGACCCGGAATTTGCACAAGACTAAAATGTGATTTGGTCGACTTTAAAGTAATTTGGGTTGAGTGGTCCGTACGGTCGGCCGTACAGTCCGTGCGGTCCGTACCGTCCGTACACTTACCCCAAATTTGCACAACCTTCCCTTTAATCCTAAAATCCATCCTAAACCCTTTATACCTCCTCTCTTTATTACCTCAGATCAACACCTAGGATGCTCTTTGGTTGATGGGGTTGGATAGATCCTTGCAAGAACGAATCAGAGACTCAAGTTCTTCAAGGTTGTGGATCCATTGGTGACACAAGAGGGATGATAAGCTCTCTTGATACTCCTAGATGAATAACTTGGATATGACACACCAAGCAAACACCCTTAGGTTCCTGGATACTACACACCAGAAGAAACTCGACAACTATTCTAGAGAGAGAGCCGTCAAGAGAGAAAGATAACTCGTTGATTAAAAGATGCTTGAGTACAATAGGGTTTAGAGACCCGTTTAAATAAGGAGAAACCAGAGAACATGCTCTCTAGGGTTTTGGAAATAAGTAAAAAGGAAACTATAGTTTAAGTTTAACATAAGCTTTAAAATGAAATAAAATGTAAACTTCTTTAGTCTTGGACCGAGAGAGGGCCTAAGTGATGTGAAGACAAGTTGTGGCCTCGTTAAAAACCTTCCTCCGGAAAACCTCGTGGGACAAAACCAAAAGCAAGGAAAAGAGCACGCACCCCATGTCTTGCCTAGACACTAATTCAGCTTGATGTAGAGATGGCTTGAATGGTGATCAAGACATCTCGGATCAGACCTTGTCCAAGACTTTCTTGTTGTGGATGTGAATTGAGTAATCCAACAACATTCTCTTTAAGCTTCTTGACTCTAGAACGAGTCATGGAACCTTCAGGGATGGCTAGAGCATCATCACCAGGTTGCTGGTGCAATGTGGCTTCATGTGGTTCATCTAGACTCTCCTTGTTCTCCTTAGTGATCCGGTCCATGATCACATCAGACAAAGAACTCTATGCCTTGGTGAGGGCCTTGCAAACATAGCAGCATTACCTATGGCCCAAGGAGTTTGTCATCCACACTGATCATGAGTCCCTAAAGTATCTAAAAGGGCAGAGTAAGCTTAGTAAGAGACACGCAAGATGGGTTGAGTTCATTGAGACCTCCCACACGTGATTAAGTATAAACAAGATTTGAGGACAAATTCTTTTCAAGAGGGAGGAGATGATGTGACCATGGACCGGATCACTAAGGAGAAAAAGGAGGGTCTAGATGAGTCACATGATGCCACAATGCACCAGCAGCCTAGTGATGATGCTCTAACCATTCCAGAAGGTCCCATGACTCGTTCCAGAGTCAAGAAAATTAAGGAGACTATTGTAGGATTACTCACTTCACATCCACAACAAGAAGAAGGTCTTGGAAAAGTTTTGATCCGAGATGTCTTGAACACCATTCAAGCCATCTCTACATCAAGCTGAGTTAGTGTATAGGCAAGACATTTAGTGTGTGCTCTTTTCCTTGCTTTTGGTTTTGAAAGTTCATAAATGCATCTAACACACGATCCTTAGAAGGCAGCAAAGTAATCCAAGTGTATTTTGATTTCTCATCTATAAAGGTGATAAAATATTTATGGTTATCCCTAGAAATACATGGAGAGGTCCAAACATCAGAGTGAACTAAGTCAAAACATTTTTCATAGATAGTAACTGATGTTGGAAACACAGATTTGCAATGCTTTCCTAAGATGCATGCTTCACATTCCAAGTGGCTAAATGACATGTCAGGCAGTATAAGTTCTAATGCACGAGAGTGTGGATGTCCTAATCTAGCATGCCAAGTAGTGCTATCACATAGATTAGTGCTGGTCATGCATAAAGGAGTAGAAATAGAGGGATGAGAAGGCTTAGTCTTTTGGAGATGGTATAAACCATCTTTGCTGTTTCCTTCTCCAATCACCTTCCCTGTGTTAAGATCCTGAAACTCAACATCATTAGGCCTAAAAACCACCTGACAATTCAGGTCAACCGTGGCCTTCTTGACTGAAAGTAAGTTAGAAGCAAAACCAGGCATGTAGAAGGCAGTGGATTCTCTACCAAACAACTTAAGGTTCCATATTCCTTCTATCTTCAACTTATCTCCATTGGCTATTATTACATTCCCTAAGGCAGGCCTAACATCACTAATAAGATTCCTATCACTAATCATATGATGACTAGCTCCAGAATCTATTATAATGGGCTTAGAGACAGGGGAATGTGTACCAGACTTCTTGGAGGAGATAATGGCTTTGGCTGCTCGGATTAGTGGCTCTATATCACTCATCCTGATGGGACCATCATTGATCACTGCCTTGTTCCAATTGTTTACTCCATTAGATTCACTCAATAAGGCAAAGTACATCGACTTTCCTTCCAAGACTTCTTGCTCAGCTTCCTTTAGCTTCTTGGTGTCATGTTGGCTTCTGAATTTGTTTCTTTTATGAGCCAACTTCTTCTTTCTTCTATTGTCTCCATATACCATCCACGTCCTATCTTTCTTCTTCTGCATATCATTTCCATGATGAACTGGTTTCTCTTCTTCCTTGAAGAGTTTCTGTGCTCCTTGCTCTCTTTGGACCAGAAAACACACTTCCTCTAGGTTTGGAAGCTTGACCTCTCTTAGAATATGCTTTATGAGATGGTTGTAGGACGAATTGAGGTTCAGGAGTAGACTGAAAACCTTATCCTGCTCATATCTTTCCCTTATGACCTCTGGATCTAAGGAGAAAGGTCTAAGCTCATTAAGCTCTGCCCACAGGCTTCTGAACTTGCCAAAATACTGATTGAACTCCACTTCCTTCTGGCTCAGGTTGTTGATAATCCTCTTGACTTCAAACACACGGCTCAGATTGGAGAGATTCCCATACACAGATTTAAGACTCTCCCATAGATCTTTGGCGATTTCAAAATGTGAGTAAGCCTCCAAAATTGGTTCTGGGAGAGAGAGTTGTGGATGATCTCAAGTGCTTGCTGGTCTTCTCTAACCCACTTGTCTTCATCCATCAGACCAGGCGCCTGAATATCCTCTTGAGTCATCATCTTTGAAGATTCAACCTTCATGATGTGGCTGTCCCAAATCCCATGACTTCCCAAGGTAACTCTGGCCACTCTTGACCATACCAAATAGTTAGAACCCTCAAGGGTTACTGGAATAACACTTCTTTTCTTCATTTCCATGGCTGGATTTCTTTTACCCAATGGTTAAAGCTACTATCCAGTGGGTAAAGATGAAGAACACATAAATTTTTAAAATAAGCAGCAGAATGTGATTTGCAGATGGAAATGGGAAAATAAGAGAGGAAAAAGATAAACAATGGAGTTGAGGAACTTAGATTCTCTGAGAGTATAGAACACAGAGAATTTTTGGAAGAGAAACAGAGTAAAACAGAGCAAAACAGAGCAAAACAGAGCAAAACAAAGCAAAAAAAACAGAGAAAGACCAGAGTAGATTTGCGGAAATAAAGAAGGCTAAGAGCTTAAAGCTCTGATACCATGTTAGAATTATGAAAGTATGATGAGAATAGAAGAGAATTGTCGAGTTTGGTTGAGTTTGAGTGAAGAACAAGAGAGATGAACTCAAGAACACATTTCTGGACAGAATAGAGAGAGATAGAGAGAGAGAGGGAGAGAGAGAGAAAGGAGGATTCGAAATCCTTACTTCATTTCATGCTTGTTTACATATTAATAAAGAGACAAGAGAGAGACATTCAGAAGAAAACAAAGAGGAAACATTAAAATAAGTTGCTTCTGGTCTGTGAAAGTGACAGCACCTCCAACAGCTATATTGCTTAGCAAGACATGTGACTCTTTCAAATTCAACTTTTCACAGACATATCTTGCTCCTTAACGGTCTTCTAAGTCTCCAGAAGTGTAGCTTGGTCGACAATGCTTCCTTGCCTTGTCTTCCAATTCATTAGGTCAGACTAGAAACCTTGTGATCCAAGTATGTACGAAATTACTTGTAGAGCAAGTTGATGAGTTCTCTTCTTTTCCATTTGGTCCTCTTAGTCTCTCTCTTAGTTCTTCATCCCAATATGGTACTGAGAGTGACAAGAAAGAGATGTATCAAGTGTTTAAGAATGTGGAGAAGCAACTCAGGAGGACCAACTTCACACGCCCATCCATTGAAGCACAGCAACAAGAACCAGTAACTGCTGTTTCAGAACTCAAAGTGGCAGAACCGGAATCAGCTGCACCTATTCAAGAAGATCAAGCCAAAGTATCATCACCTGTCATTCAGAAAGAAGAGCAACCAGTTCAGGACGTCATTGTTCCTTTCATACAGAATGTAATAGAAGAGAAGGCACCCAAGGAACCACAAGCAGATCATGGAATGATACAACTGATTGCCTTTGATCCATGTGATTTCCAAAAGACATTCTTGGGTACTTTTCTGATCAGTCCTTTTGTTTGGAACAAGATCAGAGCTATGGAGTTTTCAAAACACTAATTGGGCTGGAATCATGTTGTATTTGAACCTGGAGGAGAGTTGAGGAGTCACAGGAACAATATCAAACTGATTGAGAAGAATTCAGCTGCATCAACATTTGATTTTGTTGATTTCTCATCCTTTGAAAATAAGGTGTTGCAGGTCTCAGCTCAGCAAGGTTTTTACTATGAAACCAAATGGAGAATGAATTCAATTCATTCATGGATCCAACAAACCAGACCACGCAGCAAATAGACACCTGATCATCAAGATATTGCTAGTTTTGCAAAACATGTCGGTTTGGATCTTTCCCAAGAGAAACTTATATCTGATTGTGTTGGAAGGTTACAGACCTACTCGTGGAGACCTGGAGCATATGTCCATAATACTATCATCCCTGGAGAGTGCTCTGTTCGTTCTAGAACCAGATGGGGTCGTAAGGAGTTGGAAGTTGATCAAAAAGACTTGCATCTTGACCATATCAAGATATGGAAGCCACCAGATATGCAGCAACTTCAGTACCATTGCAGAGATTATGAAACTATGATTGGAGATGAACAATTCACTAGAGTCAATGGTAAAGTGATTACTGGATCAGGAGAAGAACTCATGTTTTCTTCTCAAATCAAGGAGAAACCACCAGATCAACTTAGTCTACAGCAATCTCCAAAGAAACCAACCCGAGGTAACTATCTAAACTCAAAGAAGAACATGAAACCTGATTTGCTTGCTGTTGGTACAGGACAAACTGTTTTGAGGTGTACACTCTTCGGAAAGAAGGATATAAGCTATGAATCAACCTGTCCCACATTCTTAGTCCTTCCTACATCTACAAGAAACCAGTTTGAGGCTAAAACCAAGTTAGAGTTGCAAGTTACTGATTCTACAACTCCGGTACACCTACACTTACTTTATTCTGAATTATCTTAGTTTAGAACATCTCAGTCCTATATATGGCGACCAGGTGAGCGTGCTAAGGTAAGTGATCATGTTTTCAAGAGTTCTTTTATATATTACACAGATATGATGTATTTGTTTTTGTCAAAAGAGCCATGTGCAGATTACGATGAAGCTCGGAAGCATACAAGGAGAAAGAACAAGCATGTGGAACACAAGCGGTTCAAGCCACCTGATTTGGATCAGGATATGAACCAAGACTTCACTGGCTTCATCCTCATCAAAGAAGCACCACCAGATGCAGCACACAAGCCAAAACTGAACAAAAATGAATTTGGGATAAGATTATTACTCTTTGATAAATTTTCATGTGCTAACTTGCTTTGTTTCCATGTATCAGGAACTAATTGGATCAATGCCTTCTACATATCCAAACCAGTCAGCAACAATGCCTATAAACAGGCTTGCAAGGTAAGTGTAATCTGATTTTAAACTTCGATGTTACTGATTTGGTTCCCTCTATTGCAGGTAAAACAGATTTGAGGACAAATCTTTTTGAAGAGGGAGGGGATGATGTGATCATGGAAAGCACCAATAAATGTGACGTGAGCATGGACCAGCTCAACAAGGAAGAGGATGTATCCAGGAATGCACCCATGGACAAACCAGCTGATGAAGATGCCTTAGCCATTCCAGAATGTCCCATGACTCGTTCTAGAATCAAGAAACTAAATGCAACCATTAGAGGATTACTTAGACTCGTATGGAAACGAGAAGAAGGTCTTGGACAAAAGCTTGATGATCTGAGATACCTTGATCACCTTTCAATCTATCTCCTCATCTAGCTGATTTAGTACTTAGGCAAAGTACTTGTGTGTGCTCTTTTCCTTGCTCTCGGTTTTGTCCCAAAGAGGTTTTACGGAGGAAGGTTTTTAACGAGGCCACAAGTTGCTTTAACACATCTCCTAGGTGCTAATATCGGTCCAAGCCTAAGAAGACTACTCTATCTATTTACCTTATGTTATGTTTAATCTATAGTTTTTATGTTATTAAGTTTTCGAAACCTAAGGAGCGTGTTCCTTGGTTTCCATTTAAACCCTTGCATCCCTCATTCAAAAATAAGCAGTCTTTTTATCGAAAACCCTTTTCTCTCTTCTCTCTTGTCTTTGGACGAACTGAAGGTTGCTGGTGTGTAATATCCGGCTTTGGTTCTCTGATTTAGTGTGTAATATCTGGATCAGAAAGCCTTGGAGTATCAAGAGTCGAGCCATCCCTCTTGTGTCACCATTCAATCCACATGCCTTGAGAAACTTGAGTCTTTTTGATTCGTTTCTGCAAGGATTATCCCATCTGTTCCAGAGCATCATCCTAGGATCTTATTAGGTGTAGTTGTCCTTCTTGTGTATGTTGATGATATGATCATCACAGGAAGTGACAAGGCAGGTATTCAATCCACTAAAGACTTCCTTAAATCTGTGTTTGAAATTAAAGACTTGGGAGAGATGAAATACTTCCTTGGTATTGAGATATGTAGATCCAAGGAAGGTTTATTTCTGTCCCAAAGAAATTATACACTTGATCTCTTAAAAGATAAAGGAAAACATGGAGGGAAGACGGCCAAGATTCCACTAGAGGATGGGTACAAGGTTCCTCGTGAGGGGGAGATTGAAGATAGCCAGCCATTCCATGATCCTAAGCTTTATAGAAAGCTTGTTGGTAAGTTGATCTATCTTACAATTACCCGACCTGATATATGTTTTGCTGTGAATCAGGTGAGCCAACACATGCAAATCCCTAAGGAACATCATTGGCACATGGTTGAAAGTGATGAAAAACCTCCCAAGGGATACACTCTGAAATTGGTAGATGGATAAGCCTTGCTGCTATGAAACCGTGAAGCTTTAAAGACAAGGGATGTGGAGTGAATGGTCACACGAAGGATGCGGAAGGCCTCCGATATTCCAACTCAATGCCCTAGGATATGACACACCTAGACGACACTGAGGTTGACCCTCTGGATATGACGCACCAGAACGGATCACTTTGATCCCTTGGATATGACGCACCAAGACAGATCGAAAAGTTCCCGAAGGAACAAAACTGAGAACACTCTCAAGTTTTCCAAAAATAAAAAGATAGTCTGATTTATTTCAAAGGAGATTACAACTTATTTATAAGAGACTAAACTTGCTAACAAAGCTAGATATTTAATAGTCTAGGAAACTACAAAACATTGCATGGAGAAGAGAGAAGGTTCTTGAAACAAGCATTCTTTGCATGCAAGAGAGAAAGCTTTCCATGCAATTTAATTTCTGATTTTCGTCACTTTTCTTGGACAGCAAATAAACCACTTGATTTTGATTCTTCTTGGGCTTGTAACTTGATAAAAATGGGATGGACATGTTAGCTAACATTATGGGTCAATTTCTCAATGTCTTCCATGTCCATAACTTCAAAAAATCATCCCAAGATTACATCATACTCCCCCTCTTCAAAAAGATTTGTCCTCAAATCTTGCTCTCCGAAGAAAGAAAAACTTGAACACATACTTCCCAAACAATCCAGCAATATGTAGAATAGAAATAACAAAACTCTTTTTTTTATAGAAGATGGATAGATGAGAATGATGTGTTGAGATGAAGCAATAAGAAGCTGGAGTGAAACAAATGTATTTGAATTAAACAAGCAATTGAGTTAACTTGAAGAACAAGTCTCTCCGTACAACCTAGGTCTACAATGTGCCTTGCAAGACAAGAAGAAGAAGAGAGTGATCCAGAAGTAACCAGGAAGCTCTCCTCTGTTTAATTAAGTCAAGAGGAACGTTGGGAGAGGCAGGATCACGTGTGGGGTTAAGGCTCATGCCTCTGGGACCATTTGGACTCATATGGGACAGGTCACTTTCAACCTGGTCCTAGACAGTTGGTGCAGTTTGAACTCTTCTGCATTTGTTTAATATTTTCCAGGAACCTTATTTATTTAATAGTTTCCTAAGATATTTGTATTGCCTATTTAAAGAGTGGTCCAGAACCCTAATGAATCAAGGAATTCAGTTCCTCTATTCTCTGCCTCTCTCTCACGAATTTCCCTTCTTCTCTCTCAATGTTCTTCATCTGAAACTCCAAATTCTCTCATTCTTTCATGGTATCAGAGCATTTTTGCTCCTGAAACCTTATTCTCTCTATTCTTTCATACTTATTCCGCAAACTACATAGCTTTTACTCTGATTTTTCGAAATCGTTCTTCCTTTTAACCACTGGATAATAGCTGTTCTTGAGCTTTTCTTGAGTGTTCTTGATGGAGAATTCGAAAATGATGGTGGTTCCAATTACTCTTAAGGGAGTTAACTACCTACTGTGGTCAAGGCTTGTCAAGACTGCTCTTGGAGGCAGAGGTCTCTGGGAACATGTGACTGAAGGCAAAACCCCAAAGAAAACCATCCTAGGAGAGGATGGTAAGGAGGAAGTGGCACTGGTTGATGAAGGCAAATGGATTCAAGAGGATTTCATGGTGTTGTCTGCCATTCAGAACAGCCTTGAACCCTCAATATTGGAAGCTTACTCCTACTGTGAAACTTCCAAGGAGCTGTGGGATACCCTCCAGAAGGTTTATGGTAACATTTCCAACATAAGTAGAGTGTTTGAAGTCAAGAAAGCTATCAACACTCTTAGTCAAGAGGACACTGATTTCACTCAGCATTTTGGAAATTTCAGAGCCTTTTGGGCTGAGCTAGAGATGCTGAGACCAGGAACTGTCGACCCCATTGTGCTCAATGATAGGAGAGAGCAAGATAAGGTCTTTGCCTTGCTGTTCACTCTCAATCCTGGTTATAATGATCTAATTAAGCACATTCTAAGGTGTGAGAAACTTCCAACTCTTAAGAGGTTTGTGCTCAAATTCAGAAAGAGCAAGGCTCAGTGGGTCTCTTTGGAGGAAGAGGAGAACTCATCATGGCAAACAAATCTGAAGGCGTGGCTAACAAAGGGTTCTATAAACCAGAAGAGAAGAAAACTTGGGTGTGTGACCACTGCAAGAAGAAAGGGCATGGCAAAGACAAGTTCTGGATCCTTCACCCTCACCTCAAACCTCAGAAGTTCAGAGCACCATTCATGGATGCAAGAGCTCACTTCTCTGGTGAAATGGGTGAACCATCTACTCCTCGTCCATTGAGCTCCAATGTAGCTGGTGAAGGGAAACCTTAGCTTTCAGTGGCTGTTCTACTGTGAGGACTAACCAAGATGAGACTATCAAGAGGTCAGACCTTGATGCTCTCATCAAAGCCCTCAAGGAGAACTCTGGTAACACACTTGGTACCTCTTTAAATACTTCATATGGACTGCCTAATGCATCTGCTAGTGTTAAGCCATTAGTCATAGACTCAGGTGCTTCTCACCATATGATCAGTGATGCTAGGTTGATTAGTAATGTAGAGCCTGCCTTAGGTAATGTCATGATTGCTAATGGGGATAAAATTCCAAAAAGGTGTAGGAACTCCGAGATTGTTTGATAAAGACACAAAAGCATTTTACATGCCAACTTTTGCATCTAATTTATTATCTGTCAAGAAAGCTGCTACTGATCTTAACTGCAAGGTTATTTTCAGTCCTAATGATGTTGTGTTTCAGGATATTGAGACTCTTAAGTTGATTGGAAAAGGTGTTACAAAGGAGGACTTGTACCTACTTGAAGACACCAGGACCTGTTCAAGTTTACCTTATGCTTTTAGTTCAATTCCTGCTTTAGATAATGATGTATTATGGCATGCTAAGTTAGGCCATCCCCATTCTCGTGCACTGAACCTGTTACTGCCTGATGTTTCCTTTAAAAATGATGGCTGTGAGGCTTGTATTCTTGGAAAGCATTGCAAGAGTGTGTTTCCTAAGTCATCTACTATTTATGAAAACTGCTTCGATCTTATTCATTCTGATGTTTGGACTGCTCCATGCACCTCTAGGGAGAATCATAGATACTTTGTTACATTTATAGATCAAAAATCTAAGTATACTTGGTTACCTATGATTCAATCAAAAGATAGGGTGCTAGAGGCTTCTATTAGTTTCGAAAACTACATAACTAATCACTTCAATGTTAAGATCAAAGTGTTCAGGTCAGATAATGGAGGAGAATACACAAGTCTTGCATTCAAAGCACACCTAGCCAAACATGGAATCATTCATCAAACCAGCTGCCCATATACACCACAACAAAATGGTGTAGCTGAGAGGAAGAATAGACACTTAATGGAGGTGGCAAGGTCC
Organism: Moricandia arvensis; assembly: GCA_905132765.1. NCBI lineage: Eukaryota > Viridiplantae > Streptophyta > Magnoliopsida > Brassicales > Brassicaceae > Moricandia > Moricandia arvensis. The sequence continues at coordinate 18,409 of CAJHQP010009769.1, forward strand.
ATGATGTTCTACACAAATGTACCAAAACGTTTCTGGAGTGATGCTGTGAAGACAGCTTGCTATCTGATCAATAGAACTCCCACAAGAGTTCTAGATGATCTCACACCATATGAGGTATTGAACAAAATAAAACCTTCTATTAACCACTTGCATGTATTTGGGTGCTTGTGCTATGTTTTGCAGCCAGGAGAACATAGAAACAAGCTTGAAGCTAGAAGTACTAAAGCTATATTCCTAGGCTACTCAACTACTCAAAAGGGATACAAATGCTATGCTCCAGAAACCAGAAGGGTATTAGTCTCCAGGGATGTCAAGTTTGTGGAATCCAGAGGTTATTATGAAGAGAAGAGTTGGGACAATCTTAAGGGTCTATCTCAAGGAGCCTCGGATAGGGCAGAGAACCTCAGGCGTATCTTGGAGAATTTAGGCATTAGTATGCCTCAAGAGGAAAGATCATCAGGACCAGAACCTAGACAAGTTTCAGAAGCTGGTCCTCGTGGAGTTAATGAAGCTGAAGAAGTTATTCATCCTAATCCTGAAGGGGAAGATCAAGAGAATCAAGAGGATTCTAACACTGGTCAAGAAGAATCAAATACTGGTCAAGAGCATGAGGTTCATGATCAGGATGAAAACCAACAAAATGAAGCTGACTATGATGAAGGAGAGCAGATGGAAGAGGTTCAGCAGCTTAGGAGAAGTACAAGGCTGAGAAACCACCCTTCCAACTGGATCAACACAAGGGTTTACTTCAATAGCTAGGCAGTAGCTCATCCCATTCAAGCAGTATGCTCTCTGGCTCACTACCCCACAGAACATCAAGCTTTTATCACCAGCATAGATCAAGAGTACATTCCGAGATCTTATGAAGAGGCAATGGAACTTGATGGATGGAGAGACTCAGTTGGAGATGAGATCAATGCTATGATCAAGAATGATACATGGTATGAGACTAAGCTTCCCAAGGGAAAGAAAGCTGTGACAAGTCGTCTACTCTTTACCATCAAGTACTTAGCAAATGGAAAACCAGAAAGAAAAAAGACAAGGCTGGTTGCAAGGGGATATACTCAGGTTTATGGAGAAGATTACCAAGACACATTTGCACCAGTAGCCAAACTCCACACCATAAGGATTGTTCTCTCACTGGCAGTCAACTTGGAATGGGATTTATGGCAAATGGATGTCAAGAATGCTTTCTGATGCGTCCCTAGGATGCTCTTTGGTTGATGGGGATGGATAGATCCTTGCAAGAACGAATCAGAGACTCAAGTTCTTCAAGGTTGTGGATCGATTGGTGACACAAGAGGGATGATAAGCTCTCTTGATACTCCTAGATGAATAACTCGGATATGACACACCAAGCAAACACCCTTAGGTTCCTGGATACTACACACTAGAAGAAACTCGACAACTATTCTAGAGAGAGAGAACCGTCAAGGAGAAAGAAAACTCGTTGATTAAAAGATGCTTGAGTACAATAGGGTTTAGAGACCCGTTTAAATAAGGAGAAACCAGAGAACATGCTCTCTAGGGTTTCGGAAATAAGTAAAAAGGAAACTGTAGTTTAAGTTTAACATAAGCTTTAAAATGAAATAAAATGTAAACGTCTTTAGTCTTGGACCGAGAGAGTGTCTAAGTGATGTGAAGACAAGTTGTGGCCTTTGTTAAAAACCTTCCTCCGGAAAACCTCGTGGGACAAAACCAAAAGCAAGGAAAAGAGCACGCACCCCATGTCTTGCCTAGACACTAATTCAGCTTGATGTAGAGATGGCTTGAATGGTGATCAAGACATCTCGGATCAGACCTTGTCCAAGACTTTCTTGTTGTGGATGTGAATTGAGTAATCCAACAACATTCTCTTTAAGCTTCTTGACTCTAGAACGAGTCATGGGACCTTCAGGGATGGCTAGAGCATCATCACCAGGTTGCTGGTGCAATGTGGCTTCATGTGGTTCATCTAGACTCTCTGGTGCGACCTGGATCAGCTTCAAATCTATGCTCTGGAAGTCAATACACGTCTCACAAAGAATATGGGCCATAGCACAGCTTAATGGGCTTATTGGAGAGCTTATTGGCCTTATTCATGAGGTATTGGACCGACAGAAAGTTATGGGCCTTGATGAGGCCTTTATAAAGATAGGAATGACTATGGACCAACATGGACGTCTAGTATTAAACCTGATTGACCAAGGAATTGATGGAAGGAAGCTGGTTGGACAGGAAATGAAATGGATGGTCTTGCATGATCGCGAAATGGACCGGTCAAACCGACATGGCCGAGAAATGAGTTGGAAATGGAAGATGAAGAACCAGAGCTGGAAATGGATTATCAGGAGTATTTTCATCATCCAAATGAGGTTAAGGAGGTACTTGGTCGTAGCAGAAACAAGATGGATTGAGCCCAAGCAAGAGTTGTTCGAAAAAGGCTTTTATCGGCCCAAAAAGTGGAAAGACAAGCCAGCTTGGATTATGATTGGGCCAATAAGATTAAGCACGTCTAATATGGTTTATTTTAAGTTTATTTATGATTTTTATTAAGTGTAAACCAATTGCAATTGGGTTTAGGGTTAGTAAACCAATTAGGAATAGGTTTAGACTAAACCAACTTGGTTTGGGTTTCCTGGTTTTTTAGCTTAGGATTTCGTTTTCTTCTTTCTTATTTATGTAGCCACGAGCCTCCATGTAAAAAATCAACCATTATTCAATAAACTTAAGCTTTGGCTCAAACAAATGTTTT
>CAJHQP010009770.1:0-21142 GCA_905132765.1 Moricandia arvensis
TTTGGTCGAACTCACGAAAAGTTTGCGTTATGTAAGCGTAGTATTGCACATCAAGTTAAGTGGCAGCTGCCCAGCGATCTGTTGGAGTTATTCCGTCGCTAGATGTAGAGTTTGATTTCGTCGCGCCAATTGGTCATGCTTGCCGTCTCTTCGAGAATGGGTTCGTCTTCTCCATCAGTGCCGTCTATATGTTCGTCCAGCTCGTCCATGATGTCGACGCCCATTGCCAATTATATGCTTGGTTTGTCGATGCTTTCGACTGGGATCATTCTTCTGAGCGAAGGGTCGGACGTTGATGCTAGAGCAGAAAAGGGCATCGGCAGAGGAGTTGTCGCTTCGTGGTATTTGGTAAGAGTGAAATTGGCGAAATCTTGGGAGAGCTTCTGGACGACTTGCAGGTAAGCGTTCATTCGGTCATTTCTTGTTTCATATTCCCCGCTAAACTGGTTGGCGACGAGCTGTGAGTCGCAAAATGTTTCTAGCTTGTTTGCTCCCGATAGCTTTGGTGAGGCGCAGACCGGGGATCAGAGCTTCGTACTCGCTTCCATTGTTTAAATCTGGAAAAGCAGGCGAAAAGACTGTTCAATGATTTCGCTTGTGGGAGATATAAGTCGTATGCCAACTTCTTGATCCGTTTCGTGAAGACGAGCCGTCGACATAGAGGCACTAGTTTTTGGTGTCGAGCTCCCTCTTTCTTGAGGTCGAGGCAATTCGATAAGAAAATCTGCTAACATCTGAGACTTTGCACTTGTTCGGCCTTTTGAATTCAATGGCGTATTCGATCAGCTCTACCGCTCATTTGGCCATTCTTCTTGATTGACTTGGGCTGTGGAGTATCAACGGAGTGGATGGTTGGTCAACACATGGATGGTGTGAGATTGAAAGTATGGTCTGAGTTTGCGAGCTGCGACCCACTACGGCTAGGGCGAGTTTCTCAAAGGGAGAGTAATGTGTTTTGGCGTTATCGAAGATTTTGCTGGTGTAGAAAATTGAGTGTTTCTCCCCACGGTCCTCACGAACTAGCACGCTGCTTACTGCAAGCGCAGAGACGGATATGTATAGGTACAAGATTTCTCCGTCTTCTGGTTTGCTAAAATTGATGGCGTTGATAGGTATTCTTTCAGCTGCTGGAACGCGTCTTCGCATCTCGGGTCCCACTCAAAACGTTTGTTGTTTCGCAAAAGTTGATAGAATGGAATGCATTTGTCCGTTGATTGTGAGATGAATCTGTTGAGTGCAGCGATGCGTCCTGTCAATCGTTGGACTTCTCTTGTGTTTTTGGGGGACGAAAGTTCAGCAATGGCTGTGATTTTTCGTGGGTTTGCTTCAATTCCTCGCTTGGTGACGATGTATCCCAAAAATTCTCCCGAAGTGACGGAGAAAGTGCACTTTGTTGGGTTGAGCTTCATCCCATACTCGTTGAGGCTGTTGAAACAAGTTGTGAGATGCTTGATATGATCTGTTGGCGACGAGGGACTTGACGAGCATGTCATCGATGTAGACTTCGCATTGTGTTACGAGCTGTTCGGCGAACATTCGGTTAACTAGATGTTGATAGGTGGCTCCAGCATTCTTGAGTCCGAATGGCATGACCTTGTAACAATAGGTACCTATGTCGGGATGAACGCAGTCTTTTCTCTATCATCAGGATGCATCATAATTTGATTGTATCCGGAAAAGACGTCCATTGAACGAGAGAAGCTCATTTCCCGCAGTTGCTTCAACCAGGCGATCGATGTGGGGAAGTGGAAAACTATCTTTAGGACATGCCTTGTTGAGGTCGGTGAAATCGACGCATACGCGCCATTTTCCGTTCTTCTTTTTTTACGATGATGGGGTTGGCGATCCAGTCTGGGTATCGGACCTCAGTGATGGATCCTGCGTTTGTCAAGCGTTCCACTTCGTCGTTTACGGCTTTGGCATGTTCTGGGCCGAGTTTGCGTTGTTTTTGCTTGATCGGCTTGTAGATTGGATCGACATGTAGCTCATGACATGTGATTGATGGGTCGATCTCCGGCATGTCCTCGGTTTTCCAGGCGAAAGTTGAAGCGTTGGATTGAAGGAAGCTGATAAGTTGCTCCTTGAGATCTTATTAAGGTCAGCTCCAATTCTGACGCATCGTGTTGGGTCTCGCACATCAATGTTAACTTGTATGACGAGCTCGCGCGCGTGGTTGTCTTCTGTGACATGTTCATCACTCTGCTTAGTTATCAGGCATGTCCTTGAGGATTTTCTTAACTTATGCTCGGTGAAGAAGCATGTTCGAGATAGCTGTTGATTTCCTTGAGGGTGTATATCCCTGATGGTGTTGGAAACTTGACGCACTGATGGTATGTTGACGGGAATGCTTTCATTGAGTGGATCCATGGAGTTCCGAGTATGGCGTTGTAAATGGTGGGGCTTTCGATGACCACGAACTTGACGATTTTGGTGATCCCTGCTACATAGACTGGGAGTTTAACTGTTCCAATTGTCATTGTTGTATCTCCTGCAAAACTTGTGAGCGGCCTTTTGCATGGTTTTGAGCTCGTAATCTTTAATGTCCATGCGCTGGAGTGTTTTTGCGAAGATTAAGTCAACTGAACTTCTGGTGTCAATCAGCACGCGTGTCACTTCGCAATCACCGATCCTGAGTTCGACGACGAGATGATCGTTATGTGGCTTGTCAAGACCCTTAGATCATCTTCTGTGAAACTGATCTCATATTTTTCGTCTGTTTGATATTTGACGCTACTGCTTCCTCATTTTTGTGAGGTGAGTGTCTTGCGCTCATACTATTGGACATTTCGGAAACGTTCACCTTCATTTTTTGGTGCTTTTGTGGATTGGTTTCTCTTTGGATGACGAGTCTCGATCACGACGATACTTGTTTAACAACATTTCCTGCAAGTGGCGACATTCGTCTGCGTTGTGAGTTGTTGACTTGTGGTAGCTGCAATATGTTCGAGTATCATCTGAGCTACGATTGTCGCGAGCTTGGTTGCTGATGGGATGGGTAGCGTTTTGATTGCTGATTTGATAGGTTCCACCTTTTTTGTTCCTGCTGTCTTTGTACGCCCTGTCGAAGTGTTGTCGAGGCTCGTAGTGTTCATCTGACTCCTTTTCCTTTGAAGATGATTTTTTAATGGTTGCATATTTTTTGGCGAACGTGGCCTTGTCTTCTTCGATTTCGATGAAGGTCACTGCTCTATGGAGTGCGTCTTCCAAGGATTTGGGGAGCTCTTTTCGAAATGGTGATTCATGTCAGAGACCATTCCGCAGTGCCAGAATTGCTGCATCGTCGAGTACAGTGATGCGAGACAAGATGGCCCGAAAGTTTTCAATGAATGAACGAAGCGTCTATGTGGGTCCTTGCGCTAATGTCCATAGGTCGGAGTTAGACACGCTTTGTTGTATGAACATGGAGTAATGCTTGAGGAAGGCTGTTGAGAGTTGATTGTAATTATTGATGGAATTGGCCTCTATTCGTGAGAACCAACCAAGAGCAAGTCCGCTCAAATTTTCCACAAACAGCTGGCAGTGACCGGCATCGCATTCCTCTGGTGAAAAGTTCGCTCTTCCAATTGTGATGCTGAAGGCAGTGAGGTACTCCCTTGGATCGGACGTTTCGTTGTAAGTAGGGAGTTTGATTTTTTCTGGGTGCCGAATTGGGATGCTGAGGAGACAAAGCGAGAATGGCGTATTCTGGGTTTCGCGAAGTACACGATTGATCTCTGGTGCTGTGCTGGTTGCCTGGTGGACCTTGGAAGTCATGTATGAAGTTGAGCCTTCATTTCTTTGATTGCTTCATCTCTATGTGGATCTCTCTGTTAGCGTTTTGTGGATAGTTGAAGATTTGGACATGCTGATCTGGGTGCTGCTGTCTGGGGTTGGTGATTGGTGTCTGCAGGTTGCCGATTTGAACTTGACGCTGTTGTTCTTGTCTTATTGTCGGTGCTGACAGGTCGTTGATGTAAACTTGGCGGCTGCTGTCTTAGTCCTGGTCGTGTGGTCGGTGCTGGCAGGTCGTTGATGTAAACTTGGCGCTGTTGTCCTGGTTCTGGTCCTGTGGTCGGTGCTGGCAGGTCGTTGATGTAAACTTGGCGCTGCTTTCCTGGTTCTGGTACTGTGGTCGGTGCTGGTAGGTCGTTGATGTTAACTTGGCGCTGCTGTCCTGGTCATGTGATAGGTGTTGGCAGGTCGTCAAAGAGAACTCGTTGAATTCGTGGGGTGATATCAACTTGTCGTGACCTAGATACACCAGTTTCAACGGACTAGAGCTCATTGATGCGATTATTGCATGTGAGTTGGGAATGCGCGAGGTCGTCCAAACGAGAAGCAGTTCCACGGGCTAGTCCGTCGATCCTTCCAAGGAGAGTCTGGAAGATCAGGGAGATGTCCGGCTGGTTAGAGTACATTGTCTCTGTGTTGGACGGTTGTGTTGACCGCATAAGAGCTGCCACGCGTGTCGTTTTGTCTGTTGGAATGCCTGAGGTCGTCGCTGCATATGTGACATTGTTGGCTGCTTGGCCCGAGGTCGTCACCGCTGCTGGTTGGCCCGAGGTCGTCACCACTGCTGGTTGGCTCGAGGTCGTCACCGCTGCTGGTTGGCTCGAGGTCGTCACCGCTGCTGGTTGGCTCAAGGTCATCACCGCTGCTGGTTGGCCCGAAGTCGTCAGCGCCGCTGGTTGGATCGAGGTTATCACACCTGTTGGTTGGCCCGAGGTCGTCACCGGTGCTGGTTGGCCCGAGGTCGTCACCGTTTCTGGTTGGCCTGAGGTCGTCACCGTAAACGTCGTGTTGTCAGCTGGTTGCATGCTCGTCACTTTCGGACTGGCGGTGATTGCAAAAGTCAGGGTATCTGATTGCGCTGAGGGTTCTGTGATCGTCGGGATGTCTTGAAGTAAAGAAGAATCCCCTGCCCCACGGTGGGCGCTAATTGTTGAATCCATATCTCGGTCCATGATGTAATATTATAAAAAGAAGTAAAGGGTGGGGATTTTTCGTATTAATGATCAGGAATAAACAAGCTCGGTCAATTACAAGAACTAAAGATGTTCGTCTAAACAAATAGTCTAAACAAGTATATTTCGTAATTTGGTCTCTGGTCGTCTAAGATGAGCTCGTCTAATGCCCGAGGTCGTCTTAAATTTTGGTGGTGATTGAAGAGGCGGTGCTCTTCTTTTTCTGTACGTTTCTGTACGTTTCTGTCTGTCATCTCAATGGGTTTGACACACTCCTTTTATAGTAAAATACTTTTGTCTTCTAGCGAAATCACCATTTGTTGTTTTAACGGGTCATGCCTGATTTAGGCTTAGCTCTTAATGGGCTCGTGCTAAGCCCATCTCCAACAGGGTTAGAATGCGTTCACGTGTATTGCAAGGCATGCCTCTACGAATGGATTTGGAGAAGAAACGATTGCCCGACGTGCAGAAGTGGAGTGATTGGTGGTGAGATCTCATCTTCTTATCGTGAGAACCAGATTGTGTTTCCTGATGTGTTGCTTGCTGGTTTAGTTCCTGCGGTTTGATTTATGCTCTATGACAAGTTTGATTTATGTTTTAAGTGTGGTTTAGTTTCTGCTTTAAGACCCGTATAGTTTATGTTTCAATTGTGGTTTAATTGTGCTTTAGGACCGGTGTGCTTTATGTTTTAAATGTGGTTTAATTTCTTTTCGGTTTGATTTATGTTTTAAGTGTGGTTTAATTTCTTTGAGTCTAGCTAAGGGTGGGCGTTCGGATACCCGTTCGGGTTCGGATCGGGTATTTCGAATTTTCGGGTATTTCGGTATAGAGGTATAGAACCCGTTCGAGTATTTTTGTATTTCGGGTCGGGTTCATGTATTTTTACTTCGGGTTCGGTTATTTCGGGTCGAATTTTCGGATATTTCAATTTTGAAAGAAAAAAATTAAAAAAAATTATTTCTCAAGTTTCTTGTATATAAAAATATAAATTTCACTTAACTGATTTTTAATTTTTTATAGCTTGAATGATTAATAGATTTGGAGATAACATTTCAAAATTAAAAAGACACTAATTTGGTTATTGTTTTAAATTTTAGATATAACTTTTGTTAATGCATGAAACAAAAGCTTGGCATACATTTGAAGTGAGTATCAAATCATTTTTATTCGTAATTATATGTATATAATATAGTTTTAAAGTATGAATAACATCAATATATAGATACTTTAAATAAATTGAGAGATGTAAACTAAAAATATAAGGTAAGTATACATATGTTCGGTTATCTTTGGATATCCATTTGGATTCGGATATTACCCGTTCGGGTTCGGATATCCAATCTCACCTAATTCAATACCCATTCGGGTATTTTACTACCTCGGTTCGGATTTCGGTTCGGGTTTTTCGGATCGGGTTCGGGTGCGGCTTCGGGTATCAGGTGAACAACTCATCAAGAAATATGATAACAAGCTACATGAGGAGGATGCAATTGTCATCCAGTTGTTCAAGGTCTACGATGTTTTTGGTGAATATCGTACAACCTCGCATCCCTACAAAATTGGCTTCTATCCAACGACTTTTGTTGGAAAAGCTGATGAATTTCCAAGTGAAGTTCCTGAGAAGTATGCGGACTTTACCGAAATTCTGGAAGGAAATATTGATAGTAGCTGTTTGGTTGGTGAGTCAGTTTCTTACACTATGCTATATAATCTTTCACTTTTGTTATACTTGTTCCTGATTTTTTTTGTTGTGTTATCTAGATGTTATTGGCCAAATAGTTAACTTTGGGTCTCTGGAAAATAAAATGATCAAAAGAAAAGATAACATGAAGCTTTTAATAGAGTTACGTGACCCAAAGTAAGCTTAAGTTCTTTATCCTTTTCTTTGTATTTCTAGCTAAACATCTATAATTTGTTTTTTAACTTATATTTTTATTATACCGTAATGTGAAGTTGATGTGTACTCTTTGGGGTGGTTATGCTAAACAAGTATACGACTACAGCATGAATAACATGTCCACAATGATTATTTGTGTTATCAGGTTCTGTTTTATTAAAGAGTGGAAAGGTATGTTACGAGACCTATATAAATGTCTAATTATAGTTTAAAAATCCCCATATAATAAGATCACATTATTGTAGGTGCTTACTCCATATCTAGCGGTTTTAATTCAATTCAAATTTTTCTCAACCCAAAGCTTGGTTGATTGAGGAGTTCAAAGCTTGGTACGTCTCCAGTATATTACGTTTTTGTACGTACATTTTATTTTTGATAAGTACCACTACAACATACTAAATCGTTTGATATTATGGCTTACTTCTTTTGTGCAATCTCCCTAATGATACACTTGCTATTACGAACAACGATAGTAGCCAATGGTCTGTTGGTACTGCTACATCTGTTCGTGCCAGGTTTTTGTTCATAATGAGAGACTAACCATAAAAGAGATCATTGATAGTACTCTGGTAACACTAAACCATCACGTTAAAATTCTCTAAATATGATTATATTCCATTTGTTACCAATGATCAAAAAATATTTTCATGGGCGAATAGGTTGGGACTTTTGTCACTCTGGCTACTATTGAAAGTATAGATACTGAACGTGGTTGGCAATATCTAAGTTGCAAATACGACAACAAAAAAATATTGCCTACAACCAATGTTGATGCTGATGACCGTCCCTTGTTCTTCTGCAATACATGTGATAAAGAACACATTAACGTCATTTCCAGGTATTGTATTTTAGTCTTATAAAATTAAGTATATTAATGTATTCGTCAGATTTTAATTATCGTGTTTTCAGGTTCAAATTAATTGTCCATGTTAAAGACGATAGCGGTGAGGCAAACTTTCTTTTGTTTGATGGCAATGCTCAACTGATTATGCGTCTTCCTGCCGCTGAACTCTATGATGAGGTAATTGCTTGTATAATAAATAGTATCTCAATTAACCCCATAAATACATTTGTTCAACCTATCTCTATGTAATTGTAGAATGAAGATGAAGACTTGTTACCAGAAGCAGTTAGCGACCTTTTTGGCAAGAGAATCCTTTTTGAGATTTCATTTGATGATGATAACATCAAAGGAAAGAGCTCTCAGTATGTTGTTCGAATGGCGACTGATGACCGTGAAATGATTGAGGAATTTGCTGCTTTGCCTCCTAAACTGGTATTACACTGGTTATCATTGCTTAAATTTTAATCTTACATTACCATAATATTTGTTGTGGTGAACTGTTTCTCTTGCAGGACCTAATGTTGCAGTCCTCAGATGATATTTCCACTGGTTCAAGTGGTTTTTCAAGAACTCCTCTGTCTAAGAGAAAAAGCGAAGAAGATCAAGAGAGTAGCCTTGATGATCAACACTCCGTCAGCAAGAAACTTGCTCAAAAGAAAGTCAAGGGCGAGTAATCTGTCGGAGGATAATGGTGTTGTACTTTGTACTGTCATGGCTTTGTCTTGCGTCAATTTTCATTCATTGTGTTTTTTCAATTTACTTTAAGTACCTTGGCGTTTTTCTTAAGATTTAAAGATTTATTTGTTCCTCAGTTAATCATATTGCATTACCGTGTTATTCATTATTAAAGCAAGCTTTGGATTATAGATCATTGTTCCAATGTCAATATATAGAATAATGTCATTGTTCCCATGAGACAAACATTTTGACTGAGCCTTGGAGATATCAATAAGCATGCACAAAACTGGAATTGTTTATCTTGGCATCGACAGGACTTGACCATAGTTTCATGAATTGGTTTTTATTTGCATTCTTAGATTCATAATTGAACCGATTTATAATCATAACATTCTTAGATTCATAATCGAACCGATTCCCCTAATTAGGCTTTTATTTGCATTAATTAAATCTCAGCCCATTTGAGATTCATAACTGAAAACAAACTGAAGCCCACATACTTTTGTTTAAGACAACATATTAACATTTATATCCTTATTTGTACTTGGCTTATATAATTTGAGAATCATAGCATTCTCAGATTCATAATGGAACCGATCATCCTTCTCAGGCTTTTATTTGCATTAAATTAATCTTTAGCCCATTTGATATATCAAACTTAAAACAAACTGAAGCCCAAATACTTAAATGGAACATAAATTATGACCTTAGCATTTCGGTAGGTTCCGCAGGAAAATATGACAAGGACAAGTTTCTGAAATAGTTGGTGCGATCGGAGTTGGAGCGGTCGTCGTTTGAATCAGAGGAATCACCGATGGAGATGATGTCATAATTGTTCACAGATGAATCTTCTCCCATCTTCACTTTAGTGTCTTTCTTCGCTGAAATGTTTCTTTTATTTTTGGTGGTTTTTACTCTCAATTGATGCTGAAAATTTTGTGAGAGTAAATTTGACAGTTGTAGGACATTTATAAAGATGGTTCTTGGAAAATGATGTGATTGTACATGATGAAAATGCTGTGTACGTGCTAGAAAAATAGTTATATAGATTGTTGTGAGGATGCTAGAAGTATGTGATAGGAAAGGAGAAGGGACGACACATGCAGGAGGGATGAGACATGCAGTTCTAAAAAGTTGTGGTTGACCGGTGTTGTCACTACACTATTTTTTCCAGCTGTGGTTGACCGGTGTTGTCACGTACTTGCTGCAGGTCCGGATCTATATAAAGGAGCTAAGTTTCCAACAGCCGATAATATAGATAAGATTATTTCCGCTGAAATACCAGACAAGAATGTAGATCCGGACCTGTATGAAATCGTTGGTGATTGTATGATGCATGGTCCTTGCGGTGCAGCAAAGAAGGATAATGTATGTATGGTTAATGGTAAATGTTCTAAGATGTTTCCAAAACCTCTCAACATCAATACATCGATTGACGCATTGGATTTCCAGCTTACATGCGTCGTATTAATGGTAGGTTCGTTGAGAAAAATGGTATCAGATTAGACAATGGATATGTTGTACCATACAATAGTGACCTTATGCTTCGATATCGCGCCCATATGAATGTCGAGTGGTGCGTCCAAACACGAGCTGTTGTATCTTTTCAAATATATCCATAAGGGACCTGATTATGCTTCAACTGCAATGGATAAAGAAGATGAAGATGGCGTCATCGATGAAATCAAAACATATTACGACTGCATGTATTATTATATTTAAAGCAATTCGTTTTAGTGTCTACAAATTACTAAATTCTTTATTGTATATATCATATTTATTTTTATTTTAATTGTATTAATAATAGATATAAAACAAAATTTGTATGCTACGCTATGTGTGCATCAAACAAAAATACATCAATAATCTATTAATATTAGTAAAAATAGATATGTATACGCTTTACCAACTATATAAAATGAAATTTATATAACTTATTTTATACAATAAAATAAATAGATTATGCAAAAATATAGTTTTATTGTCTTTCACATTTTAAGGTATACGATCATCTTTTCTAATATATGTTTTCATATTTCTTAATTAGATATATTACTGCATGCGAGTCGTCGTGGCAGATTCTTACTTTTCCTACACATTTTTGTACTACTTCTATGGAGAAACTTGGATTTTATCTTCCGGATCAGGAGCTGATGTTTTTTGATGAATATGAACCTATTGAGAATATTCTCAACAAAAAAACGGTTAATCAATCCATATTTTTGGCCTGGTTCATAGCAAACAAAAAATACCCAGAGGCAAGAGAGTTGACATATGCCAAATTTCCAACAAAATTTGTTTGGAAATCAGGTACGAGAGAACGGGTACCACGGAAATGAGGCTTTGCGATAGGGAAGATTGCGCATATTCATCCATCACTTGATGAGTTATATTTGTTAAGAGTATTGCTAAATTGGATAAGAGGGCCGACATCATACGAGGATATAAAACAGTTGATGGTGTTTTATATGATACATACTAAGATGCTTGATATGCGTTGGGATTGATAGACGATGACAAAGAATTTGTAAAAGCTATCAAAGATTGCAGTGATAATAGTTTTGCCATGTATGCCAAGAAGCTTTTGCGAGAATGTTGGTATCCAAAACTTTATCTCAGCCTCATGTCGTGTGGGAAGCTACTTGGGAGTACCTTACCGACGATATTCTTTACAAGAAACGGCGAGAAACTGGACGACCTGATGAGCGTTTTGTCTTATTAAACTTTTTTTATTTTAAAAATTGTCTCTGTTTTATCAAACTTGCAGATATGAACTTGACCATAGAGCAGATCAAAAACATTGATCTTACTGAGATCGAAAATCATTTGCTCAGCAATGGTCGTAGCCTCAAGAAATGACCTCTCATGCCAAAGCCAGAAGATTTTGGCTCTTACAACGGCAATCGCCTTATAGATGATGAGCTTAAATATGTTGTGGAAGATCAGCTAAATGAAAATGAAAGACTTATGGTGATGATAACAGATGAGAAAAGAGGGGTATACAACCAGATTCTGGATGCAGTTTTAATTGATAGCGGTGGAATGTTTTTTCTTTATGGCTATGGAGGCAGAGGAAAAACCTTCGTATACAGAGCACTTTCATCGGCGATCCGATCTACACGTATGATTGATCTAAATAACGCATTCAGTGGAATTGATGCATTGTTGTTGGAAGGAGGTGGAACCGCACATTCCAGATTTGGTATTCTGATAGATGCAGACGAGTTCAGTACTTGCAAGAAAATAGAGCCAGGATCGGATCGTGCAGAATTGGTTAAAGCGGCAAAGTTAATTGTATGAGATGAGGCGCCTATGATGAGCAGACACTGTTTGGAGACGTTGGATCGTTCTATGTGTGATATTATAAGATCTTCTCAAGACAAACCTTTTGGGGGTAGAGTTGTTGTTTTCGGTGGAGACTTCAGACAGATTTTACCGGTTATACCTGGAGGTGGTAGAGCAGAGACTGTTTTGGCGGCTCTGAATTCGTCATATCTTTGGGAGCACTGCAAAGTTTTGAAGCTAACAAAAAACATGAGATTGCTCGCTGGTCTTACTGATGATGCAGCAAAAGAGCTTCAATCTTTCTCACAATGGATTTTGGATGTTGGAGATGGATAAATAAATTTGCCTAACGATGGTCAAGTTGAGATTGACATCCCTTCTGATTTGCTGATAAAAAACAGTGGAGAAGATCCTATTGAGACTATGGCAAAAGAGGTTTATGGACAAGCTTTCCAAACCTCAAGAGATAAGGATTTGTATAGACATCGAGCCATTCTCACTCCCACAAATGATGAAGTGGATAAAATAAATGATTACATGCTTTCGCAGTTGCCAGGTAACATGTTTTTGTGTTTACTCTTATGTTCCAGTGACTTTTTACATGTCACTAAAGAAAATGATTTACATATGAGTTCAGGTGAAGAGAAGGTTTACCTTAGCTCTGATAGTATTATCCCATCCGATGTTGACTTAGAAGAAAACGTTGTATATCCTGCAGAGTTTTTGAACAGTGTTAAAGTGGCTGGACTGCCTAGACATAATTTGAAGTTGAAGGTTGGTGCTCCTATTATGTGTCTCCGTAACATGGATGTTGCAGATGGATTATGCAATGATACTAGGCTAATTGTTACTCAGCTACTTCTCCATGTGATAAAAGGTAGAATATAACCGGAAACAATATTGTTGGGGACAAGGTCTGGATTCCTAGAATGTTTGTAACACTACCTAACACAAAGTTTCCCTTCAGAATGCGTCGAAGACAGTTTCCGGTTACATTGGCTTTCGCGATGACTATCAGCAAAAGTCAAGGTCAAACACTAGAAAGTGTTGGTTTGTTTCTGCCTAGGCCAGTGTTCTCTCATGGTCAACTCTACGTTGCACTTTCAAGAGTTAAGTCGAGATCTTGATTAAAAATCCTAATAACTGGTAAAGAAAGGAAACCGTAGACAAAAACATTGAATGTTGTCTACAAACAAGTTTTCCAGAATATTCCATAGGCAGGGTACGTAATTGTTATCTACTTTTTTCCAATAATTTTTTAAAATATATAAATTGTTACAGTTATTTATTTTTTGGAATTTGCCAGATGGGTAGAGATGAGTATGAAGATCAATAATATTTCATTGCCAATCAGTTTTCCGACTATTCCGATCATGGTATGTCACTTTTATATTTTTTTTATGTTCAATAAAGAATAGAAAAGAATAAATCTTTCAAATTATGTAACACGTTCACTTGCTTACAAAATTAAATACATTTTTTGCATGTTTTTAATGGAAGTTGTTTTCATTATCGAGACAAGTACTTCATACTTGAGCAAGTAATTCATACTTGATATAATTTATGGATAATACTTTCAATTTATTATATTTTCTTTTAATATGTCTACATAAACTTTTCAAAAAATAAAACATAATAATATTTTTACCTAAAATAAAGACTTACAACACATATACAATACAATTCTAATTAGTGATAATATAAAATATGTTACTTCTAAAACTATACACTATTAATTCCAGATTTAGAAAATAAAATATCTTCTTAACACACAAATTATTTTAGGACGTTGCAATTATGCATACCGGAACGACTACCTCTTGATACTGAAGTTACTTTGTTCCATCTCGTCTGTGTAAAATATCGAGTACCAATATTTTCCTGTGTGTGATGCTTTCTCCCAAAGATGGTGGTCTTATGATATAAAATCCGTTACTGCTAAAATTTGTACTACTTAATCCATAATTTGAATTTGTTTATGTCCGCACAGGGTGGGGGCCGGTCACCTAGTTAATAATTAAGAGAAACAACATTAAAAACACTTAGAAAAATCTACTCTATTAAAGTAGAGTCTTATTTTTTATCTACTTACAAATAGTCTAGGTTGGAATATTCCATTTATCTAGCTTTCATATTATTTTTACTTTTACCTAACTTAATTATTATTAAATATATACATCATCCTAAAATTAAGGAACTAAATAACTAATATATTATTTTTTTAAAAAATAATCAATTCAGTTTATATTAACACTAAATTTTAATAACTAATCAATTATATTTTATTTACTAATAGTAAAAGAAATTATATATGCCTACAAACTTGTATAAATATAAAATTGTACTTTAATCCAAAAAGAAATAAATTCTTCAAACTTTAACCAAATACATAATAAAACTCTTATAGATAGATTATTAAAATTATATATATATATACATATATATGTGTATATATATGTAAATACATATATAGAGTATTGAAATTAGATATATATATATACATACATATATACACACACATATATATACATATATATTTGATAAAATAAATATTAATAATTAGTTACTATACATATTTAATGATATAATGGAATATACTATTATTGATATTTTTATGAATATAATTTTACTGACTATTCCAACAAACATAAAAAAATTTTATCAAAAATAAAACTAATTGGAAAATATAAAACACACTTTAAGTTAGGCTTGAGCATTTAAGGTATCCTTGGAATACATGTTAGATATTTTGAATTTTGGTTCTAATTTATATCATATCCTAAGTCTCATTCTGGTAAATTTGTAAGTACGGATTAGATTCAGATATAACACATTCATAAGATGACCATATATAACATTCATATTTGGGTTATACTAGTTCAGCTCAGATATATCCAAAGTTAAATCCAAAATTTAAAAGTAAAACATAAGAAATAAATATTTATTTATATAAATTTAAATATTTAAAATATTTATTTAAAACTTAATACCTATTTGTCGATATCATTTTCAAAAAATATAGAATGGATATTTGAAGTATATATTTATATTTGTGATTATTTAGACATTTAGACCATTTTTTGGAATTTTTCAGACTTTTCAGCTTTTAGGTTACCCATTCGGGTTTGGCTAATAACACTTCGGATTCATATATCTTTTGTACCACGCTACAAGAATCATTCTGATATTTCTTATATTTTTAACTGGGTATGTATAAATCAAAATTTTGGTTTGTGTTCGATTCGGACTCCGGATTACATATTTTATTCCCAATTTACTTCAAATAAAGAAAAATGATTATATAAATTTTTATCAAAAATCAGCCGCCGTTTAACGCGAGTTAACTAGTAAACAGTTTAAAGGTAACTAAACACCTTAACGAACCGTTCCAATAAAATAAGTTAGAAAACGGGAGCGGTCGTTACACGGAATCTCAAAGATCTTCAATGAGAAAATATCAGTGGAGCCTGACAATTATCAAAGATAAGATAAGATATTAAGGGAGCAAGCCTTTGAGAGACACGAGGGAAAGAGCGATGATATTAGGGAGCAAGCCTTTGAGAGTCACGAGGGAATAGAGAAGTTTTGCGGATGTTATTGAGGGCACATAAGAGCATTACCACACGCTCCAGCCCCACTCCAAATCCACCGTGAGGCGGTGCACCATACCTGTAAACATGCAGCCACTTGTCAACTCAACTCAACTCATAGTATGTGGATATGTAGTAGATCGATCAGTTTGTGGTTACCTGAATGCATCGATGTATGTGGATATTGTCTTGACATCAATGCCGCATTCTCTTGCACGCTTCTCCAAGAGTTCTGGGTCATGGATACGTTGAGCTCCTGACATGATCTCCTCTCCTATAAGAAAGAAACCTCAAATTTAGTATTATTAAATCAAGTGTAGAAGTAACATAATTGGGTGACAAACTCGTAGATGCACGCACCTCTGATGAAGACATCGAATGAGTTGCTGTAGTTAGAATCGTCTTCACATGGCATCGTGTAGAACGGTCTGACAGCCGATGGATAGCGATGCAGCATGTAGAACTCTGTCTTGTACTTTTCCAGAACAAGCTGGCCAAGTTTCCTCTTCAGATTCTGTATTTAAATCACCAAGAGGATCAACCTCCTCGCCAGCTTCCTGTCAAGATGACCCAATTATTATTATTCATACTCTTAACTCATCAAGTTGAATGCAAAAAAAATCCAGTCATACCTTAAGCATTTGAATCCCTTCTGCAAAGGTTAGTCTCAATGTTTGCGGAAGAACTACAAGTTTAGTGCCCAAATCATCAATTTTCAATACAAAAGAAACTTAAGTTTTTTCCTAAGAATCCAAACGATAGATACCTTCAAAGATTGAAATGGGTATTGCTTTCTGACAGATTCAAGTTCCTTTGGGCACCTTTCTTCTAATTTTGTGAATATGAACGGAAACAACTCCCCCACAAGATCCATTATCTGCACAAAACAGGAAGTATTATTAGCATTAATGGAGAGATGAAATATTATTAATATTTTAACACTTAGCACAATCATACACACCTCAGAGTAGTGCATTCGTATCTCCATCTCCACATCAAGACCTACGAATTCACACAGGTGTCTATGAGTGAAAGAGTCTTCAGCTCTAAAACAGGACCAACCTCAAAGACGCGTCGCATGTCACCACATATCGCCATCTGCTTATGAAGCTGAGGAGACTGAGCCAGACAAGCAGGCTGCCCTTTGTAGTCCAACCTAAATACAGCGGAACCTCCTTCACTACTGCCAGCCATCAATTTCGGTGTGTGGATTTCAAGAAACCCCTTGGATAGTAAGAATTCTCTGAACGCCTACACAAACAATTAAATCATGCAAGGAACATTAGGATGACACATGTATAATGACAAATCCTATCCTAACTAGCTAGAATCCTCCATGTTGCATATCAAATCAGGGCTTACAATTTGGACTTGGCACTGAATACGGAAGATGGCTTGATTAGCCGGTGTTCTGATGTCAAGAACCCTATTATTCAAACGCGTGTCCTGAAGGACACGAGCAGCTCGTTTGCCATCCTCCAACAATCAATCATGGAAACAGCAGCTCACTTATGAAGAACATATCAAAGCACATTAGCAGCTCCAAATCTTAAAACATTATTCTACCTTGACAGATTTTTCAATATCTGCTTCACTTCGAGCAGCATCCTTCACAACAAGTGGTAAATTTAGCAAGGATCTGCTGAGGCAGTACATTTTTGTGACATGTATTTCAACCTGCAACATTATCGATGAGTTAATGTCACTATTCGAATCAATCAAAGAAGAAAACGAAAAGGAAACAAGCAACCTGCTGAGTGGTTCCTGTGATAGGCTTCTTTAGGGAGAGAGACGACACCGATAAGCTCAACAACGGATTCATGACTCAGCTGCCTGACAAATTTAACCATGCTTGTACCAACTCTGGCCTCCTCCACGAGGCATTGAACCGTGAATCCACTTTCCCTCAAGATCACAAACAATATTTTAGCGACAAAGCGATGATTGTGCACTCGACCTCTGATGGAAACCTCTGACCCCACAATCTCTTCACCTAAGTTGCTCACATCAGTGAACTCTTTCCTTCAACAGCCTCTCTCCAGCTTCTACCTGCAGCCGACTTAGGATTCACGTCACCGTAGTTGCTGGAAAACGATTCCTCCTCCTCCAGAGGAAGAGGAAGAGAAGATGATGTGGCTTCTTCTCGTTCCTGTTTACGGGACAACTTCTCCAGTTTAGCGCTCTCTTCTTTGCTGCTTTCTTGCTGATCTTCTTCTCCAGATTCCTCCACCATCTCTTCTCCAGTAAATTTCTTAGAACTGTCGTTGGATGACGACATGATGCCTCCTTGGAAACCCTACACATTATATATTCCTAGGGATGTTATATAGGTTCTGAAATTTAGGATTGGCCCAACCCATCTATATAATTTAAAAGCCACCAACCTTAATGTATTATTCATAAAGTATATAATCCTAGTTTAGGGCTAAGTTAAAAATTAAAGGGTTTTGATAGGGTTGGACCATATTAAATCTTTTTTGGTAAACAACAATATTTTGGTATAAACTTGTTTTTTTGTAAACTATGTTGGTGTATGGATAATATGTGCTTAATTTAATAGGGTTACCAATAACCTTTAAAATTATTTCTAGCCCTAACTCTTAGTTTTGAAACAAAGCTTAAAAATGGCTAGCCCTATAATATATAGGGTTTATATTTAGTCCATTTATTTTGATTTACACAATTATTATATACTATTTAAATATCTATTAAAATTTTAAATTTGTTTTATTATGCAAAACAAAGTTTTTCGGCAAAACCTTAAAACAAAAAAAATGAGTTTTTCACCAAAATCACAAAATCGAGTTTTTTTGTCAAAACCGAAAATTGTGTTTTTTTATGGTTTTAGTGGGTAAACTTGATTTGTGATTAGACAGTTTTGGCGGGAAAAACACGATTTTAGAGGTTTTGGCGGGAAAAACACGATTTTGCAGTTTTGGCGGGAAAACACGATTTTTGCGGTTTTGGCGGAAAACATGATTTGCGGTTTTGGCGGGAAACGCGATTTTGTGGATTTGGCGGGAAAATTTGATTTTGCGATTTTGGCTACAAAACGTGATTTTGCGGTTTTGGCGGGAAACGTGAATTTGCGGTTTGGCGAGAAAACGTGATTTAGCGATTTTGGCAGAAAAACTCGATTTTGCCATTTTGCGGGAAAATTCGATTTTGTCGTTTTCGCGGGAAAATGCGATTTTGCCGTTTGGGCGGGAAAACTCGATTTTGTGGTTTTTGAAGTAAAAAACCGGGAAAAATTAGGTTGATTTTCCGGTTATTGGGGAGAAACGTGATCTTGCGGTTTTGACGAGCACGTGATTTTTGGCAGTTTTGGCGAAAAACGTGATTTTGCAGTTTTGGCGGGAAAAGCGTGTTTGGCGGTAATGCAATTTTGGTGATTTGGACGAGAAATGATGTGATTTTGCGGAAAATGCGATTTTGCGGTTTGGACGAGAAAATGCGATTTTGCGTTTGGATGAGAAATATGATTTTGCAGTTTTGGTGGGAAAATGCGATTTTGCGGTTTGGACGAGAAATGCGATTTTTGCGGTTTGGCTTTTAGTAGATATTAAATATGTGATTTTGCGCAGGTTTTGTGGGGAGAAAAGCTTGTGTTTTTCGGTTTTCGCGATAAATTGATTTTGTGAGTCTTTTGGCGGAAAAACTAGAGTTTTACGGTACGCGGGAACACTCAATTTTGCGGTTATTTGACAGACAAAATAACTTGATATATGCAAATTTGAGCGGACGACTGCGATTCTATGATGGAGTATGTTAATGGCGAGAACCACGATTTTACAATCATTTATATGATCATATCATTAAGTTTGTTAAAATGTAAATTTTTGATTAAAATTGTATATACAGACATTTGTTTGCATGCATGAAGATTAAATGAGTTAATCCTAGGTATCAGCATTAATCCTTAATTAAATTTACTTTAGGATTAAATAGGGCTAAGTAAAATAGAGCTTGATTATCTTAAATGATTTATCTTAAACAAAGAGAGAGAGCTGACCTTGACCGCGGAATTAAGATCCCTGAAATTAACCCCTTGGTGACTAACTAGCTAGGCTCTTAATGTGACACTGCCTTACACGGGATATCGGATACCCACCATTACAGAGACTGCAAAGAGAATCTACAACAGCCTTAGAGATCGTCATATAAGACAAATTCAAAGAGATGTATTCTGCATAGGAACACAAAAACCTATTAATACTAGGATAAGACCTCCGCCTTGCGCAAGGGTGAATATATGTAATTTAAAATATAAAATTTTTAGTATTGACAAATTAAAAATTTAACATATGAATTATGTTTTGTATGTATTTTGAAATTTAAGAATTTTGAAATTTTTTATATAATTATCTATACGTAGGATCAAGAAACAATTTTTAATTAGAATGTAGATCAAATTCTTAGAATTTAATGGATCTGTTTTCATATATCTTTTCACTTTTCAGTGTTCGAGTGATGGAAAATAAATGGCGTATTTACTGGCGGCTTGAATTGGTAAGAAGCTTATTAGCAAAGTTTAATGTTTTTTTAAAGAAGCAAAACATTTGCATTTAATATAATAAAGTTTCAAAAACTAATTTAATATAATTTTATTTATCTGTCTATAATATTAGAAATTATATTTTTTAACAAATTATTATTTTTTAAAATAATTTATAAAAAAATTATGTAATTTTAAATTATTTTTAAAAACAATATTTTAAGTTTTTTCAAAATACAAATTAGAATAATTTAAATAATTATGGTCAAATGATTTAACATGAACCATATAATTTAAAATATTAAAAAATTAAAAATAAAACAAATTAAAAATTAACTCAGTTTAAATATCATGATTTTAAAAATTTAAAAATTAATTATGGTTATGAGAAGTTTTACGTTCACGTGTCAGTCCTATTTATCTTCATTTTTCTCTTGCTTTGTTTTTTTTATATTTTGGTTTTATTACCTCGATATAAATTTATTTAATTTTGAATTTTTAATTCTCATTTTCGTTTGTTTTAGAAATACTTAAGATTTAAATAAATTAAAGAGATCATATCTTAGGTTAGAATCTGCAATTTAATGCATATAAGTATTTTATATTTATTATTTATTTTATATTTTTCTGCAATATTATAATAAATAAAATAATAAATACATATTAAATAACTAAGAAATCAGTTACTATTATGTATAAATTGGCTATGCATATAAATTTAACTATTACTTCTTGTTTATTCAACAATTAGGGTAAATAAAGCAAAATATAATCCTTATATATTGTATAATGATATATAATTAAATTTAAATGAATATAAACATAGTATATAAACACTTTTAATATGGATATTAATTAAATGGGTTTCTACTTCATATGATTTATGATTATTTACATATTTGTGTAACAAAACTTTACACCAACGATTTTTTTTAATGTGAGATGGTTTATAGTTTCAATAATTTTAATAATCATTTAAAAAAAACAATGACTTATTTCAAAATTAAAATATTAACTTTCAATATAATGTTCAATGGCAAATATCAAAATATAAGTTGTATTTTCATACGATGAATAGTTAATTAAATGGATGTTAATATATATATAACTAATTATTTTCTTCATATGGTCTTCTAACATCATATTTTTAGTATAGAAAAATAAAAATAAAACTTGATCTTAAAAGTTTATGTGGACTTTTAACAGGTTTTAGTAATTTATACTCATTTTGAAAATTCGAAATACAACATACACAAAAAAAAATCTAGATTTTTATTATATGGATTAATGTAATTGTGTAATTTATTTTAATAATAAAGAAAGTTAAACAAAATGAAAAAGTAAACAGATTGTTAATCAAAATCTTTATTGTTTAAAATCATTAATGTTCATATATATATTATTGATCAG
>CAJHQP010009771.1:0-21136 GCA_905132765.1 Moricandia arvensis
TAGGGAAAAGTGCTTATATTTGAAAATACTTTATGTAATACACTTTCTAAATATTCCTTTTATTATTAATGTGATTATAGAAAAGGAAAGTAAAACTAAAGGATAATAAAAATTTTGTTGAGAAAAGAAACAAGAATAATTGGTAGTAATAACACTTACATATAATTTTCAATGCATTAAAAGTAATTTTGTAACTGACAGTTAATTTGTAAAAATAAAAGTGAACGCTATACATAAAAGATTGCGTTTCAATTAATATTATTTATAAGATATATTTAAATATCTAATCCAAACCAACGTAACCCCATATACACTAATCATGTAATAAACTGTTCTAGTAACCCAAGACTTTGAACTTTACTAGGAGTCTTATAAACCAAAACGGAGCCAATATAAGTAGCCATCGCAATAGTTTTAAGCATTTTAATGTAAGGTATTGATAAGTGTCTAAATAAAATCGCCAAAACAAGAAATAAAAAGTAAATGTCATCTTAAAAACACATATGCAAATAATAGAAATCTCAGTAAATGTTAAAGTTATTTCTATTATAAAAATGAAATTTGTTTTAAAAAGTTATTCAAATATGAAATGATGTGTTTAACTCTGCCATCAAATGATGTGTTTAAACTCTGCCATCAAATGATGTGTGTTTATGTAGTTATATGTGTTTTTCAATATGCAATGAATGGGAAAAGATTGTCAAAATGTGTATAGTTGTATTTTTCATCATAATAATATGGCTTTAAATTCTATGAGAATATCTTTTCATGCTAAAAACAATGGATTTTAAAATTTTGTGAAAATGTTTAAGCATTATTCTTTTTAATAATTTGTCTTTTTATTCTTTTAATTTTATTAGTTTTAAAAAGTTGTGTGTTTTTATTGTAAAAGTTGTATTAATTTTTAAAAAGTTGTCATATTGTAAATGTACTATCTAAATTTAACTAATTTGATTCTGTAAAATCTTGACTACTAATATGTATTTATGAAAACTATAAATAGTTCATTTCCATAAGTATCTCATTGTAAATTATTCACAAATTTATTAATTGGAGCAAGAGAAAAATTGTGTACAGTCACCTATACTTCAATCCTTACAAAATATTCAAATGAACATTGTCAAAAAAAAATAGTAGGTAGAATAATTCATATTTCATAAAAATATTCCCAAAACGAAACAATGAAGTTATTGATTTTAGTTTTCTTCTATTAGATGTGTTGGGTTTGTGCGAGTTCATGTTCGATTTTTTATTGTCTGATTAATACTATGTTGTCCATTTTAGATTTAAAGCAAGCCCGCATAGATTTACTTTTAATTTTCTTTCCATAAGGATTTGTACTAATTAGAGTTGGATTTCTCTTATTAGATACTCGTTGTCTAAATTTCGAACGTGGAACTTTGTTTGATGATATCTCACATTCTCCCTCTCAAACTAAAGACCACACCTCATTTCATGTGTTTTCCCTTTGCAGAGTTTCCTTTGAGAATATTTCTCCCCACAACATCAAATGTTTCATGATTATTTGACTACTTTCTGCCACAAACCTCCTCTTCCGACTTGAATGGTATCATTTCTATTTAAAGGGTATTTTGGTCTTCTTGTAAATCGTTGTCAAACCGCTCTGATATCAATTGTTGGGTTTTTTGTGAGCTCATGTTCAACTCTTTATTGTCCGATTAGTACAATATTGTCCACTTTGCCACGTAAAAGACAAGCCTGCATGAATTTACTTTTGGCTTTCTTCTAAAAAATCTCGTACTAATTAGAGTTATACTTCTCTTTATATATTACACACTCTCTGTCTAAATTTCCGATGTGTAATTTTGTTTGATGGTATCTCACAAGATGAACAAGGTGTGTGTTTTTCTTTCTACAAAAGTGTATTTCTGATCATGCATGTTCAATTAACACATGATCTATGTTCTAGATAGATTATCTAAAAGGTTTGGAACAAGTCAGATTAATAAATATGTCATCATATCCGTTAAATCTTGCTAGCTATAATAATATACTTGAAATATTATTTTTACGAGAGGGAAGTAGAAGCAAACCATTGGAGTAATATTACTTATTTTTTTCATTTTAAAGAAAATAAAATTTTAAAAATAAAAATGAAGTAAACTATTGGAAATGTTCTAGACGACCACCTTTTATATACATGGTTAATTGTCTATATGGTAAAATGTTTTTTTCCAAACTCTATAAAAGTTTATCTAACGATGTTAAATTATACTCATATATATATTGCTAAATTATACTACTGTATTCGAACTTCCAAAAAAACGAATTTGAAATATAAAAAGGCAGAAATGTAGATATTATTAAGAATACTTAGTTTATAATGTAATGCTCATCTGTTCGTCGCAAATTGAAAAGCCTCACGCTTTCTTCTGTTTTTGATATTATTCTCGTACTCTTTTTTAAACTGAGCATTGAAAAGCTATGGAAAAACTCCAAATAGTTACAAAAAAAAAGATAATTCGTATATATTCAAAACATAACTGTATGTAGAGGTGTAACCTTTTGTTAGTAATTATCAATATCTTCATCAAATGGGAGTAGACTGTATATGTTAGTGAAATTGATTATTACGTACATAAAAATAAAATACAAGGCCAAAGACTAATCAGTGGAACACCAAAGTAGCCATGAGTTCACGATGCATATTAATTTCAGGCGTATTTCTACATTATCTTATAAAAAGCAAAGATAATCATTCCAACGACAATAATGATTAGTCGACTTTGTAAATGTGAATATGTGATTATACATATTCGCGTTATCCAACTTAAACATCTTTAACATCTATGGCTATAATTGTGTTGTATCAATAGAGAGACGTTAGACCAAAGCATCCAAAGAGAGGTTTAACTTGAAAATAACAATTATTGATAGGGGTTCCACCAATATCGAGTCTATCATGTTTCCCATACTTTTGCAGGTAACACGACATGTGACGTGACATGTCTCTTTCCCGACAAAGATATTTTTTCCCCAACGGTAACAATCTAATTTACCTATTCGTGAATCGATTAGATGTTTGAAACTAAATTAATTGGACGTCGAAAAATAATAATAATAATAATAATAATACAGACAACCGACAAAGAAAAGACTCAAGCGTAATTTGTTTAGCCGTGTAGAGAAAAACTGTTAACATCAGTTATGATATATTCAAATTTGAATATTGAATATATTCAAAAAAAAAAAAAAATTGAATATAGTAGCTTGCTGGGAGATGAAGGACTTTTGTATTACATAGTTTCTCAATGTGTTATGATAGTATCAGCGGTTAATTATAGATGAGCTGTATAGGACGTTAAGGGTAAACGAAAAAGAGTGGAGCTTTAGACTGAATTTTTGTGTGTATGTATTGTAACTAATGGAAAATTAGTAAAATAAGTATAAACTGTTATATAATAGAAACTGTATTTTCACTATAATTTCACAAAGATAAAAGAAAACCAATGTTTGAAAAATCGGACTAAACATTGACCGGGTATTGTTGTTGGGTCAATCGTCGGACGAGTTCAATCGGGTTTCAAAATTTTAATTTAATTTTAAATTAAATAACTATATATATATATATATATGTATAACTATAAAACTATTTAAAATCTATGAAAATAAAATGAAAATTTCAAAATAATATGAAAATATAATGGAAGCTAATTTATTTAGAGAGATATTGAAAAATAATATGATATTTTTATAATTTTTTTTTAAAGTTACAATTTTTTTTAAATTTTGAATTTGAGAAAAATGGATTACAGGTTTTAGTGACTTTGTCCGGTTTTTTATCGGGTTTACCGGTATAACTCAAACTCGTTTTTTAGTACAACCGGAATCAGTTAGAAGAACGAGTCACGGTCTAACCGGTTGGACTATCGGGTCTTATCCATTTTTCAAAACACTAAAGAAAACCTATAGAATAAAATAAAAATTATAAGAAGGATCTAAAAAGATACCAATGGTAAAGGAGAACTTATAGGCCTAATGAGGCAAAAGGAAGAAAAAAATAAACATACGGATAGAATCATAATCTATGAGAAAATTATAACATTAGAAATATAGATATATTAGTGGATGGGGTTTATTTTAAAAAAATAGATTTTTAACATTGATTCTATGTGTTCAATTAACGCTTAAATATATGTTCGTCGGTGAAAACGTGATCGTCCGACTGCGTGGCTGGAGAAGCCACCGATGTTGATGGCTGAGTAATTTGGAGGAGAAGCTTTGGGAGCAGCGGGAGAGCTGCTTTCTATTATTTTTTAGTTTCATACCCCTTCTGTTTCAATATAAGTGTTACTTTAGGTTTTTGCACACGGATTAAGAAAACAATTAATTTTTCATATTTTTATATAAAACACAATTACCTATACACCTAATCATATTTCAACCAATAGAAAAATAAACCGTAGAATAACATTAATAAATTTTGCATCGGAAGTCAAAAACGACACTTCTTTTGTAACAAAAAAATTCTCTAAAACGACATTTAATATGAAACGGAGGGAGTATTTTCTTGTAATTGATTCATTTTAGTTGAATTAGAAATTGAAAACCAAGCTATCTCTCAAACTGAGAGAACTGAACTCAAACCAGTATTTCCGAACTGAAACTTAATTTAACCAAGATTTTTTTTTCGTTTTTTTTTTCACCCACTTAAATGTATTTTCATCATTCCAAATTTAGTTAACTCATGAGAAACGTAGAGGATTGATGGAGTCAATAATAATAAAAAAAAAGTGGCTTTTGATATTTTGGGGGCACCAAAGAAGATGTCTCATCCTATAAATACACCATAACGTCGTCTGAACTTGTATCACTAACCAAAATACAAAAAGAAAACATGGGCTTCTTGGGAAAGAGTGTATTGGTGAGTCTCCTTGCACTCTGCTGCTTCACTTCCTCTGCTTTCACCGAAGAAGTGAACCATGTGACCCAAACGCCTTCCTCTGCTCCTGCTCCATCTCCTTACCACCACGGGCCACCACCACCCACATCCTCCCCATCATCACCACCCTCACCCACCGGCGAAGCCCCTGTCAAGCCGCCGGTTTCTCCACCAACTAAACCTCCGGTTAAGCCTCCAGTTTACCCTCCGACCAAATCCCCGGTTAAGCCCCCAACAAACCTCCGGTTAAAGCCACCAGTTTCTCCACCAGCCAAACCTCCAGTTCAAACCTCCGGTTCACCCTCCGACCAAAGCTCCAGTTAAGCCCCATTCAAACCTCCGGTTAAGCCACCAGTTTCACCACCGGCCAAACCTCCAGTTAAGCCCCCAGTTTATCCCTCCGACCAAAGCCCCTGTTAAGCCCCCGACCAAAGCCTCCTGTTAAGCCTCCGGTCTCCCTCCAGCTAAGCCACCGGTGAGGCCACCGGTTTACCCGCCAAAATTCAACAGAAGCCTATACGCCGTTCAGGGTACGGTTTTCTGCAAAAGCTGCCAATACGCTTCTTCCGATTCACTCATTGGCGCCAAACCCGTTGAAGGTTAGATTTTTTTAGTTTAGTATTAGTGTACTATTTTTCACATACATTCTTTATATTACACATACGCAAATAAATACACATTTAATTAATCGTATCTGAAACAACTCAACGTGCAGCTCTGCATGTGCATTTAATCAATACAATACACGTATATTGTAAGACAATACGTACTTTTATTCTTTTTAAAGACAATACGTACTTGATTATCAATCATGACGCAAACTTCGAAAAAAAAAAATTTCAAATTTCAACACAGGCATAAGTGGGGACCATCGTTACGAAAACTGTAAAATATTTGTTTTCAAAAAGTAATTTACTTCTGCACTCATCACTCACTGTTTTTATTGTCTGTCCGAGAAATTTCGTGAAGCCCAAAGAAAACACTAGTTAAAAATAGCACCTATTAAACAAATCTAACGATATTACTATTTTTTTAATTATTCTTTAGGTGCTGTTGTGAGACTACTTTGTAAGAGCAAGAAGAACATAGTCGCAGAGACCAAGACGGACAAGAACGGGTACTTCTTGTTGTTGGGTCCGAAGACGGTGACGAACTACGGTTTCAGAGGATGTCGTGTGTATCTTGTGAAATCAAAGGACTACAAATGCAACAAAGTCTCAAAGCTCCTCGGTGGAGATGTCGGTGCCGTGCTCAAGCCAGAGAAAAGGAAGGAAAATCTGCGGTGGTCATTAACAAGCTCATCTACGGTATCTTTAACGTCGGACCGTTTGCTTTTGACCCGGTCTGCCCCAAGTGAAGATGCTGATGCTCACTCTATTACTTTCTTGATTATCAAAAGAGTTCAAGGGAGAGAGTTGTTGTGTGTTTATGCGTTGGAATTGTAATGTTAGCTATAGTTTTATGCTAAAAAAATTCTTGTGTTTTCATGAATGGTCCTTAAGTGACGTCATTTGGATTTCGCTTGAATAAAAATTGCCATCTTCAAGAAGATCATAGGTTTTATAGATGGTTGAGAGAGATCACTCAAATGGGGTGATATCATTTAATGATACATTCAAAATTTCAATGAACAAAATAAAATGTTTAGGATCACTGGGATGGGATGGTATCATTAATGCACTAATAAATGTTCGAAAAAAGTCAATGTGTATTTTGAAGCCAATATAAGCAAAGGCCATATTTTATAGTAGGGGTGGACACTGATCGAATAACCCCGTAATTTTTAGTATTTGTGATTTGCTTCGTATATTATGAATATATGATTTTCCGATTTGTTTGCATCGGAGAAATAGATATCCGGTCTTCCGAATATCCGATTTTTTTTTGGATATTTGTGAATATTTACGGATATTTACGGATATCTCATTTACTTTTTAATACAAGTAAATCTAGAAAAATATACAAATTTATTTTTTAAAAATTATTTTTATAATATAAAATGAATAATAAAAATTAATGGAACTATATGTTTCCCTAAACTTCTAAAATTAATCAAAATTTCTTATAAACACACATTTTTTTTTGAAAATTGTCTTTTATAAAGATTTTATAGTAAATTCTAAATAAAATTAATAAATTATATGTTAAATAATAATTTTAGAAAATTATACATATAAAAATTTATATTTATTTGTAGATATACATCTATTTGTATAATGTCAGATCGAATCGGATATCCGACTCTAAGTTTCTAGTAATTGTGGTTTGTTTCGTTTCTAACGGATATTAACTTTTAATATTTGTTTTGCTTCCATGACTTACGAATAACCAAATTTTTCATATCGAATCGAAACAATAACGAGTCAAATCAAATTTAACAGATAAAATGTCTAGTCCTATTTTATAGTAGTATTTAACTTTTGTAGTATTTAGACTATCCAAATGCGGTTTTGAATTAAAATTTAATAGTTAAATCATTATGTTGAAAAATAAATTTAATAATGTGAATCATTTAGTATTAATAGATTTAACAAGTTGAATAACAAAAAGGTGGAGACCACTAATACTACATGTCATTTTTTATAAATGATCTTTATATATAAATATTTATTATTTAGAACTAATAATTTATAAATTAAATAATTTCTTTTTATTTTATAAAGTTTTCATCATTTATTTTTTATAAATAGAATTTATACTAATTTAGTTTAAATATATAAAAATAATTTTTAATTAATAAAATAAAATATTGAACTTTATGAAACAAAATTATTGTAGTGTATGAAAATTAAATGTAAGTTGAATAATGAGTTGGAAAAAATATAATGTTAAGTGTTAACTGATGGAATAGAAAACGTTGTATACTAGTACTCCCTCAATTTTTTTTATATTTGATGTTTAGAGGAAATTTTTTGTTTTAAATTTTTTACGTTTTTAATTTTCTATGTTAAATTTATTAATAATTAATGTTAGATAATCAATGATATTATAACTTCTATTTTATTATTGGTTGAATTGTGGTTAAGTAAATAATTAATGATGTTTTTGTTTAGAAAATGATATAAAATTAAATGTTTCTTAATCTATGTGAATAATCCTAAAACTTTAAATATAAAAAACGGAGTGAGTATAATATTTGATCAAAATAAAAATGAAATATAATTACACTGCCGACAAAAATATGATTACAAAGAAGGGGTGATAATGTCGATAAGGAAAGGGAACCGTCGAATAGGGTTTCTAGTTTCTGCTTTCCAGTCGTTTCTTGGATTTGGAGAAAAATCAGCAGTGGAACTGTCGGCCACGTGTCTGACATAATTTCTTATCACATGAAAAAAGGACAAAGTTTTTATTGAAAGATGCTAAAAAATACTCCTACTAGTTTAGTTGGTCGACTGGCTGAATATATTTTTTTTTTTTCCGGCTGCCCAATCGGTTAGACCAAGTTATAGTTGGACAGATCGTTTTCCGTAAAGTACTTTTGTCTAACGATGTCTGATCTATATGGGAGAATAAAAACCTTTATTTTTAGCTTCATTCGCTAGTTGATCCGCCCGATCATTCCTACTCCGAGGAATATGGAACAAGTTTACACTCTCAAAGTTATTTTGTAGGCTTCGGAAAGTATCAATCTCCGAAGCAAAAGCCGGCCAGTCCAATGGGTTTGTAGTCATATCCACTAGGTCCAAGCAATCAGTCTCGAAGCAGATCGAGGAAATCCCCATATCTCTCATACATGAGACTGCCCAAAGAAGTCCTTCCATCTCAGCGTGGAGGGCCGAGAGACTTTTGTGACATGCACGTAATCCGAAAGATTCAATTCCCGTGTGGTCCTTAAGACTCCACCCTAAGCCACTAACACTGCTATTACCGATCCATGAAGCATCGATTTGGCATGTCATGTTTCGGGGTATCCAAGGGGAAATGTTTCTATAACTGAAGTATGGAGGCCGACATGATCCTCGTCCACTTTCTCCTTTTTTTGATTAGTCTTTTTCCAAACTTCTGCCTCGAGGGAGGCTAGTTGGAGAGTGTCGATCGGAGAGATGACTTTCCCATTAAAGAGTTTGTCATTTCTCGCCTTCCAGATGTACCAAAATATCCATGGGAAGGTGTCGAATTGTGGCTCCAAAGATGCCATCTCTTTTCTCTTCCAAAACAGTAAGTTCATGTTTTGGTATATAGAAGTACTCGGGAAGTAACCCGGAAGGGACGGATAGTCCGATAAAGCCCAAACCTGTAAGGCTGGGGGGCATTCAAAAAGAAGATGGTTAATCGACTCCACTGGATCACCACATCTAGGACAACTCCTATCATTACCCAGGTGTTTATAGGTAAGCATCTCGGCCGTCGCCACACAACCAGAGAGGGCCTGCCACATAAAATGTTTCATCTTGCTCGGAGCTTTTAACTTCCACAAATGGCTCTGAAAGCATGTGATGCTTGGCTCCAGGACATGGTGTTGTGTGAGTTTCCTCTTAGTAGATATCAGTAGATCGTAGCCGGTTTTAACTGAGTATGCTCCTGTTTTTGTGTGATTCCAAACATATCCATCCAAGGTTATGGAACAAGAAGGTTTTAATCCCAAAATCAAGGGTATATCTTCAGGATGAAAAAATTCTCGTAAAAGATTAAGGTCCCACTCCTTGGTATCATTCCTTATAAAGGCCTGAACAAGGAGTTGAGGCAATCTATAAACAATATGCTCGGCTGGTCTAGGTGGTCTAGGAGTAGAGTCTGAAACCTAAGGTTCACTCTAAACTCTCGTATCTCGACCGGTTCCAATGGTTTTTCGTAAGCCCGACTTGGTAGGGGTTTCGCTGCCATAATACTCCGCCATTCAAATGATGGTGAGTACCTTCGTCGATCATCTAAAGGGGAGCCATGATTATAGTATCTTCCCTTTAGAACGCGTGCCAAAAGAGACGACGAAAATTGGATTAATCTCCACAATTGTTTAGCAAGAAGCGCAATATTGAAGCCATGGAGATCTCGAAAACCTAGTCCCCCCATATCCTTTGGGGCACAAATCTTATCCCATGCAATCCAATGCAAACCTCTGCTATTTTGTTTAGAGCTCCACCAAAAGTTTGAAATCGTGCTCCTCAGTTTATCGATAACTCCTTGAGGAAGCAAAAAACACGACATCACAAAAGTCGGGACTGCTTGAGCCACTGACTTTACTTATACTTCTTTCCCTCCTTTAGATAAAAGTCGGGATGACCATGAGTTGGCACGCCCACTGACTCTATCATGTACAAAGGAGAAAATTTTCATTTTCGATCCGTAAATTTGTTCAGGCAATCCTAAGTACATTCCCATGCCTCCCTCAG
Source organism: Moricandia arvensis (assembly GCA_905132765.1). NCBI lineage: Eukaryota > Viridiplantae > Streptophyta > Magnoliopsida > Brassicales > Brassicaceae > Moricandia > Moricandia arvensis. The sequence goes on from CAJHQP010009771.1 coordinate 10,237, forward strand.
TGAAAATACCCAGGGTATTTTTAATATCTCGATTTAGGGCATTGTCAACTCGGTTTCCAAAAACGATAGAGGATTTTGTCGCATTTAATCTTTGTCCTGATGCTTTCCCATATATATCTAATATGGTCATAATCTCTGTGCATTGGCTCACCTCCGCCTTGCAGAAGAAAAAACTATCATCTACGAACAGTAGGTGTGAAACCCTTGGGCTCCCCCTAGCTACACGGAGTCCCACAATCCTCTTTTCTGCTTTGCTCCGTTTAGAAGGAAAATTAGTGCCTCTGTGCACAATATAAAAAGGAATGGCGATAGAGGGTCTCCTTGCCGTAAACCTCTCCTTGGTAGAATTTTCCCTCTCGGTTCACCATTTATTAAAACTTGATAAGAGACTGAAGTAACACAACACATAATAAGGTCAACTAGTCTCTCGTTAAACCCCATCTTCAACATCAAAGCTGAAATGAAACTCCATTCTACTCTATCATAGGCTTTGCTCATGTCTGTTTTTATAGCCATAAATTCTGTCCTGCATCTCTTGTTGGTCCGTAAGGCATGAAAATTTTCTTGCGCTAGCAGAATGTTATCAGTAATCAAACGTCTTGCCACAAAGGCAGATTGCGTCTCCGAGATTAGCTTCGGGATAACTATCTTGAGCCTCTTGCATAAAAGTTTAGAGATAATCTTGTAACTCACATTACAAAGGCTAATAGGTCTAAATTCAGACATCTCCCTAGGCTTATTCTTCTTTGGGATAAGACATATATTTGTCTGGTTCAGTCGTGGGTCAAAGATTCCGGTGGCAAAGAAATCTTTCACAAGTCTAATAATGTCTTGCCGCATTTCGCGCCAAAATTTCTGATAAAATTTACTCGTTATGCCGTCCGGTCCGGGTGCCTTTTCTGGATTGATATCGAATAGGGCTCTCTTAATCTCTAGTTCTGATGGTTCTACTAAAAGTAACCTGTTATCTTCGGGTGACAGTTTTTTCAGAAATAAATTGGAGAGAGGCATCCAACTCTGTCGGCGAAGAGGTGGAGAAGAGATCTCGAAAGTATTGAACAACAACATTCTCCACTTCGTTATCCCTCTCCACCAACTTCCCATGATTATCTTTGATACTGATAATTTGATTTCGGGCTCTTCGTTGTTTTGTAACGGCATGGTGAAATTTAGTGTTCATATCCCCATCTCTATGCCACTGATCTCTGCTTTTTTGTTTCCAATAAGTATTTTCTTCTTGAAATGCTGATATCAGTTGTCTCCTCAAATCCTCCAATTCTTCCGTAGTTGAATTGTCGTCGTCTTGGGCAAGATCTATCTTAGTTTTTAATTCTTCAATCAATACAACGAAGTTTGTCGGGTTATTCATTTTCCAAGTACTAATCTTTTTCCGACAAGAGGTAACTTTTTGGTGAAAATTTCTAACTGGAATTTCATCAAAATGTCCCCATCCGAGATTACCGCTTCTTTGAAGCCTGGTCTTCCTATCCACCTTTTGTCAAATCTAAAGCTCTTCCTTTTCCTTCTTACGATGGATTGGATCCGAGCTAGGACGGTCTATGGTCTGACCCCCATAGTTGTAGATATTCCACGATAGAGTGGGTAAATAAAGCATGCCATTCTTCATTTGCCACTGCCCTGTCTAGCTTACATTTAACTTTTCTGGATCATCTTTTTCCCACCCACGAGAATGAATTTCCTTTATATGGGAATCTAGCATCCCACAATTTTCTAACATGATTCAGAAGGGAAGGAAAGAGCTCTCTAAACGACGCCTTCCTCCCCTCTTCTCATGATTTCCAGTGATTTCGTTAAAATCTCCAGTCATAAGCCACGCTCCACTTCGGTTGGTGCTCATGCGTGACAATCGTTCCCATACTAGGTCTCGATGTCTAACCACAAGATCACCATACACAAAAGTCATATAGATAATGTGTCCTTCTAGTCTAGTTTCAATATCAATCATGTGTTTGTCCGCATATAAGATAGAAACCGAAGAATCATCCATATAAAAAAGTGTTAAACCTCCACTGCGACCAACCGGGTCCACGGTAAAAACATGATCATATCCAAAAGAAACTTGCACATCTTGCAAGAAAATCCGATTGTTCTTAGTCTCCGATAGAAATAAAACTTAGGTAAAAAACAATGATATAATTCATTAAGATGTTCCTTCGTCAAGTTGGCTCCTGCGCCTTGACAATTCCACGCAATCACATTCATTTCGGGATCTTTGGTGGCTTCACAATTCCCCACCTGTAGAGTTGTTGAAGTGTTGCCTTTTAATTTTTTTTGTCCGGTACGTTGTTCCGATGTTGCTGTCAAATTTTGGCTTGGATCCTTATTATGGGCTGAGACAAGCCCAATTTTCATCTGTGGTGCCTTAGGTGATCCCTTACACAACAAGAAGTTTCTTTCTTCAACGATAAGCCTGTGACTAAGGGACTTGAAGAGTTCTTTTTACGCTTCGTCGGTGAAATCCCTTTGTTTTGAGGCATCGACGGAGACCCCATCGAAAAATTCGCTGGTTCGACGGAGGAGGGTCCTCACGGTGATCATCTGATGGAGCAAGGCCACCAAGCAGGATATCCAACGTACCATCCCCTTCGTTGGGCTTTAGACCCGAGATTGCTTGCTCCGTTGCAATAACCGCCGGGTCTTCTTCTTCGTATAGTGCATCCTCCATCAAACCCTCTTCATCAAGGAGATCATCATTCTCCATATCGTAAGCATCTTCTTCATCCATCCAGTCTTCCTCTTCTAGAATCTTCTCAGCACCTTTTCTAGATTTAACGCTCATGGGCTCTTCAATCATCGGCAAGTTTTGATTTTTATCAATCTGGATTTCAATATTCTCCTCCTCCATTGTAATTTCATACCAACTTTTTGTTTTTGGGTCACTTGTAGGTTCACATGGCTTGATAGGGGGCATGGCAGGAGCGGGAGAGTCATGCTGAGGTTCCAGGAAAAGGCTCTTCTTCACAGAGCTACCAGCATCAGAAGTATCGCCTAGGTCAGCCACTTTTCCTTTAAGTTTTTCTCCGGCAGTGAGTCGCTTACTTAAAGTCAGCTTAAAAGGTTTTTCCCTACGGTGTTCCGGGGAAGAAGATTTGTAGTTGTCATACCTTGTGTTATGGTCAGAGAGAGTTCTCTGCGGATCGACTAAGAGAGCGGGGAGAGGAGCACGAGCCTCAAGAGCTACACGGTTCATGATAGGCTTTTCTCTTGGTTTTCTTGCAATCTCCCTTTGCTTACTAAAGGCGTATGACTCCTCGTATCTTCGTTTGTGATATGTTTTTTCTTGAGGATGTTTATGATAAGTCTCTTTTGACTGCAGGTTCTTATCATGGGCGCGAGGGTGGTGGTCCGAGCGAGAATCCGAACGATGTTCATCACGGAAAGCATAACGGGAGTCGATGCGTTTCCACACACTATCTCGATTTTCCCTGTGAGGATCCACCATCATATGTCTGTCCTGCCTAACAACTTGCTTTATTTCCGTAGAGTGTTTCTTTGGGATATCCCCATTCCTTGTAAAATCTTTCCTTGTCTGAGCATCTTGATCTCTTGTCTCCTCTCTCTCTAGCTTGAATTCTCTTCGTTGATCTTCAGAAAGCTGAGGGCAAGTATCGGTTTCGTGAGAGATGTGGCGACAGTGGAGGCACCATCTATGCAGATTTGTATACTCCAGCTTCACCAGAACAGTTTCACCAGAGGGAAGTTTGGCTCGCAGTGTAAATTTCAGAGGTAGTTCCACATTTACTTCTACCTGAAACTTTGCAGTTTTTGCTTCTATTAAACCCACTCGACCTAACTTCCTTCCTAGAGTTTCAAAGATTTTGTCAAGCCAAAAGTGAGTGGGGATGCCAAAAGCACAGATCCAGAAAGTCTTGGTATTTGGAAAAGTGTCTCCAATATGAGGAGCCCATCTTTCTAGAGAGAATGACCATTTGTTGAAGTGACAAGGCCTCTTACTTAGAACCTTCAGAAGATCTGCCTCGGCTTCAAAATCAAATTGGAATCTGTGGTTTCCCAGGTCTAAGCCACGAACCCTTCCTTCCACATCCCATATATTAGGTCTTGGGAGGAGGGAAATGAGAGCTTCAACACTTCTTCATTCTTTATTGAAAAGTCTCCCCACGAGACTGAGCTTGAACTGAGCAATAAGTTCAGAGTTGTCAACATCAGGTAAGATAACCAGATCATCATCTTCTTCCTCCTCCTGGTACTGGTTCATGTTCGAGTTGTGGCTGTTGAGAGTGTTTGACATTTTATTTCTTTCAAAAACTGCGGGAATCTGGAGTAAAGATCTTAGCCCAAGGCTAGAAATTGAGGAAACGGGTGTTGTTAGAGTTGTAAAAACTTCTCTTCCTTTGCAGGAGCTTGGACCTAGCAAAGGAGACTCCTAAGAACGGTAAGAGGTAGATCTTGATGTCTGAAGGAGTTTGGGAGAGACTTGGAAGACTTCAAGGCATGACTCGCTGAAATTAAAAGTCATAATAAGTTACTCCTTCCATTTTAAAATAGATAATTTTTAATGAAGTTTTTGATATTTAAAAATAAATAATATTTTTATATTTCAATGCAACTTTAATTTATCAAAACTATATAACTAATAATATATTTATAACCTATTTTGTAATTAATTAATAATTTTTAATCTATATTTTAATTATATTTTTAAATTAAAAATTAAATTTATTAATAGTCATGCACTATCCTAAAACTTTAAGTGTTTACAACCAAAGGGAATAATAAACAGAAGGGTTTTGTGGTACAATTTTAGATGAACAAACAAGAAGGAACATCCTAATCAAACTGAAAATATTCAGACAAACTAAACTGGAAGTTGATTCAGTTTGTTAGAAATTGAACAAATTGTTTAAGTTAACTTTAAAGTTTTTAATGCTTTGGCAGGAACTTTCGCTCTGGGTTCAATTTCCTTTGGCCAATGGATACTTTACGTGGCAAAAAAAACCAAGATTTCTGGGTCTCGTGATGATTAGTTTTTGCGCTTAGAAAAACTTTTGAGATTTATCACGGTTATTCAGAAAAAAAAATTTGGGAAGCTAAGGTTTTCAAAGGGTTTGGACTTGGCTCATAACTTGAGATTCTGGCGTGGTTGACATGCGGCTCTTTTAAAGAAGTTATGCATTGGTCACTTCTACAGTTTCTACTTGGTTAGACCATTAGTTTAAGGTTCAAGGTAATCCATGTTTTGTGTTCTTGTTTTTAAAAGCGATATATGGCCCAAATCAGTGCTTACTAATGGGCTGGGTTTCTAAACTCACAGAACAACCATAATAAAATAAATACATTGGTTTCAATATTAAATATATAAAGCCCAATGATTTGAGACCAATGTTTCTCCCATAAAGACTCTAGACTGTTTTTCATAGATGCATTTTTTCTTAAGTCAACCCAATGATTAGATTCTTTCTAAGATAAGATATCGTTGTTGATATATATATCTCGACATGTAGATATATTCAGTTTACCTTACGATCACTTCGAGTAGTATTTATTATATCGACCAAATAGTCACACTATGTCCCATTCATGTAAAGTATAATTTTTTTTTTTTTTTTTTTTTTTTTTATGACCGTGGGACCCACCAACCGAGATTGATGGCCAACCCACGAGGCCCGCGTGCACGCCATTTTCGGACGGTGGCCGTGGGGAATCGAACCAAGGACGCCGAACTGAAGTTTTCTAGGACCGTCCGCAGGCAGAACCACTGGCCCAACCTCGCTGGTTATGTAAAGTATAATTGCTTACTGAGTTCAGCATTTCCTATGAGGAAATTGATATTTTCTGGGAATTATATTGTTGTTGAGGACTTTAGTCGCAACCTGTATCATTTATTGATAGACTTAAACCATAGCCAAATCATAATACTTCATGGTTATATATTCCATCTGTTTTCATGATGTTATGTCTCAGTACAAAGATTAATATTTTTACCTTTCTTGTTTTGGAATTAATTAAAATTATTTTATCCAATCATAAATAAAAATTAGTTATACAAATTTTACATTATCTAAATATGTGAAAATATTTTATATTATGAAACAATATTTTTTTCTAAAACATCTTATCTATGTTCTGGTGGTATTTTAAATTACATTAAAAAATTAATTAGTCAAATTAAATGGTATATGAATCGAATATTACTAGTTGATTTCTCCGTTCTTGCAAAAGATTTTAAATAGAGTGAAAAAGAGACAAAGAGCCAATAGTGTGTGTCCACCGATATCTTTTTTTTCACCTAAATATATATTTATTTATTTTTTATTTTTATTTTTTTAAAATATTTTTTCTTACCGAACCAAAAACAAAAGCTTATAATCAAAAGACACAGCACACTCTCTCTCTATCATCTCAATGAAGGGTATTGATTCGCCGAGATACAGAGATCCTTCAACGAATCTAATTCCATCTCCGAGATGCCACAACAGCAGCACTACTGAGAGCAACAAACCACCCACGACTCCGACCCGACACCTAACCACTATATCCGAACCCTTAACCCCATACCCGACAACCTTCGTCCAAAGCCGATACTTCTTCCTTCAAACAAGTCGTCCAGATGCTAACCGGATCCTCAGACACACCCAAACAACAACACAACCCGTCGTCTCTTAAACCCAAACCCGACACATCAACCCGACCCGAGATCCTCTCTTTCTCAATTCTCAATCCCTCCAATCAAAGCCGTGCCAAACAAGAAACACTCTTCGTCTTCCTCCTCAGGGTTCCGTCTCTACGAGCGTCGTAACTCGATGAAGAATCTCAAACTCAACCCGGTTAACTCGGCTTTCTCGACCCAGAAACCCGAGATCCTCTCCCCAAGCATCCTGGACTTCCCGTCTCTCGTTTTAAGTCCGGTTACGCCTCTTATACCCGACCCGTTTGATCGATCCGGGTCATCGGATCAGAGCCCCAAAGATGCTGAAGAGAAAGCGATGAAGGAGAAAGGCTTTTACTTGCATCCGTCTCCGGCGACAACTCCGATGGAACAAGAGCCTCGTCTTCTTCCTCTGTTTCCAGTGACTTCTCCACCAGTCTCAGGTTCTTCTACTTCATAATTTTTTTTAAAAAAACTATTTTTTTCTTTTGATTGTTTTTAATTATATATATATGATAATGGGGATTGAGATGAATCCTGATGAGAATTATATAACACGAGAGTGAGTGTAATGCCTGAGATGATATGTTTGTCAATCCATTTGCGATTTGAAATTATCATTTCAATTGTATTATCAATCTCATTCATTTGTTTATATGTTTGGCTTGTTCGTTTACTTTCATTTTTTATGGGTTTATTCTCCAAATTGTCAATTACTGAAAACAAAATCAAGAATCAAGAGATACGTAATGGGAAAATTAGAATTTTGTTCATGTTTTCTTAGAAACAGTGATTTAAAAAAAAACAGACTGCCAACGGTGAGTTTCACCGAAATAGGGAAGTGTATATTATTCAGTTATACGTTATTTTCATTGAACACAACAAGTTTATACTCCGTTGATCCGTTCAGTCAAAAAAGAAGTTACCATACTCCGTTTTTTTTGTTCAGTGAACAAGTGATAAATAGATTGGTCCACTGATTTAATTTTCTATGCTAAAAGGATAACCGTGTTAAAAGAGTGATTTTTTCTTTAAAATTTACTATTTATGTTTATTCGTTTCTCCATACAAAAAGGGAGAAATAAGAGAATACAATTGGAAAGGCAAGGAAAGAGTAAATTAGAAGAGAAAGAGTGGGGCGTAGCTTGGTCTGAGCAATTTACCAGGACCGAGGATCCGAGTCGAAACCGATTCAAATTTTTTTGGTTTGAATATGAACTGAACATATCTTTTTATTTTATTGGATTTTGTTGTGGAGGATCCGCAGGCCTAGACCTGATCGACTCGAAACTGAGATCCGATTGGGTACCCGAAATACTCGAAACTTCTTACTATATAACTCCTTCCGTTTTTTTTATATTTGACGTTTCTAGGATTATGCCACAGATTAAGAAAACATTTAATTTTTTATCATTTCCTAAACAAAAACATCATAATTATTACCTAACCAACAATTCAACCAATAATAAATAGAAGGTATAATATCATGGTCATCTAACATTAATTAGTAATAAATTTTACATAGAAAATTGAAACGTCAAATAATTTGAAACAAAAAATTTCCCAAAAACGTCAATTATTAAAAAACGGAGGGATATTAGGTATATTGGGTGTGTTTAGGATATTTTCAGTATTTATGTGTATTTTTTAAGTTTCAGATTTGGATTTTTCGGGTATGTTTTGGGTTTCGGGGTAAAATTTAAGATTGTCAAAATATAGTTCGGATAATTGGATAAAAGTTTGGATTTTTTTTCATGTTTTCGGATTCAGATTTTAGATAAAATTTCAAATCTCGCGATTTTTTTTAGATTTTTTAGTATTTAAATATTTTCAGGTATTTTATGTTTTGGATATTTTTTTGGGCTGATTAGAGATGATCCGAAAATAACAAGATTCAGAACTGAATCCGATCCAATAAATTCTAATTTATCATATTGGGTTTAACTATCGAAGACCCGAACCAATCATATCCGACATGATCCACTGAATCTGAATCAACAAATTTTAATTATCCTATTGAGTTTAAATATCTAAGACCCAAAGGATCATGACTCGACAAGGACCATATCCAAATCCAACCTGAAGATCCAAATGCTCTTACCTAGGCTTAGCTGTCTAGAAAAGAGTGTTAAATTTAAGGAGTAAAGAATTTTTTTGACTGATATTTTTGTATTTGATTTCATTTTCATAATTTGTGTGATTGGGTTGTTGAGACATTACCTATAATTTTAGTCTAATGATAACAGATATACTGGTTTTGTTAGCAGTCTTCTATGATGGAAATTAGTTGATTACAGGTGTTTACAGCTTGGTGACAGTTGATTAGAGTACAATTTAATTTTGTTCACTGTTTGGTTATATTCATATCTTAGGTGAAAAAATCATGGTTTAATTCATTTTCAAATATCATTGAAAGTGGAATATAAGGCATATGAATTGAGAGGTAATGGGCATATGCAAAAAAGGCACCATATGTTATTCTCAGGTTTTCTTCAGTTTTGTTCCTCGAATGTTTCTGGTCAAAAGATTTTTTTGTTCCAATTGGTCCAAAGTTTGGTTAGAAAAGAGAAACTTTCAAATTTGCACAAAGTGGATGTGGTCTATAGAAGCAATTAATAATCCAATATTGTCACTAAATGGTCTATAAACCCAAAATCCAACAAAACTTGACTCAATCTGTAACATATGGTGGACAGTCTCTCTCTCTCTCTCGAAGGTTGAAAATCTCTTGTGAGAGAGTTGAGTTGTGGGCCTCACTTCGACTATTGTGGTGCCACTGAGAGCGATTGCGTTGACCCATTTAGAAATGTTCTTTCCTTAAAAATAAAGATATATATTTTTCATTCTTTAGTAAACAATTTGTTGATATATTATTGGTGATCTTACTACTAGAATCCATTTCGTTTTTCATTGATGATGGGGTACCTAATTTTTCTTTTAAAAAAATTTGGCTCAATTTCAACTTAGATTAAAATCGCGTGCGAAATAAATATTTTAATACAATTATATTTATATTTTATATTATTATTTTATTTATTTTATTTATTTTATTATTTATTAAAATATATATATTAATATATATATATATATTATATATATATATATATTATTATGTTGTCATGACTCAAATGTATGATGATTCTATTTTCTTCCGTTTTCAAATTAATTATGTTTAAAATGTTATGTTGTTTTAAAATAATAATGCTTTTATGTTTTAAAGTTATTTTTAACTTATTGTAAATTGTTCAGCAAATAATTTTTTTTTAGATTGGTTTAATAATTTTATAATATATAATTAAAAGTATTTTTAGAAGATTGTTAAGTTTTAATTCTTGCACAATTATGTAAAACATCATCTAATAAAAATGGACGGAGTATAAAAGATTTTATGCTAGTTTCGTACTTACTTAAAAATAATTTTTAGAGAAGTACGAACTATATATTTCGTATGATATATATATAAATAGATAACAAGGAAAACTTTCCTTAGATTTGCTTGCGATCCTTTTATTGATCAAAGGAAGATTACGATATTAGAAACAAAAACTTAAAATCTGTTAAAAGCAACATTTCATTTATTTATTGAAACCTTAACTAAAGGGAGTGATTGGAATGAGCTACATAGTTATGTTTCTTACTGTAAAATTTTAAATTGTAGATTTATTTGCTGTATATTGGGGAGATTGAATATTTAATACTACAAACATTTTATATTTTGACTAATTTGAGAAATTCCAAACTTATGGAAAAATTCATGCTAATCTTTTCCAAGTTATTCAAATAAATTCAAAAATAGTTACATATCTATGTAGCTACATAGATTGAGTGCTATGAGATTGATTCAAATCTGGATCTTTTAGCTTCCTTTCCACTGAATGCTTACCATTAGACTACTTGTGTGGTTTACAACATTATTCCTTGATAAATCGAACTGAATGTTAATTAAAAATAAAATATTTTTATTATATTTAACATTACAGAAAAAAAAAAAAACTAATTTGAATATGTATTCTTGGAAGTAACAAACCCATACAAAATACTTTTACTTGCGTTCTAATAATTTGCATATTTTTGAAATTTTAAATATTTATGAAACAAAATTTTCCATTAAAAAAAGGAAATAGAAATGAAAAGTCATATTGAGATAATTAAAACCTGATTCTTTATTATTCCAAACAATTCTCTCTAAGAACATGGAGCTTTCTATATATATATACATGAATCCTTTAACTAAGTCTAGATTTTCACAAAACGTCAAAATTTTACTCTCTC
>CAJHQP010009772.1:0-21128 GCA_905132765.1 Moricandia arvensis
CCTTTAAATGGTTTTTAATATCAACAGTAAATGAAAAGTTGTGTATCATTTTTTAAAGTGAACTTGATTGTATATATGGTTTAGAGTAGTCATATTGAGTATAAACTTTCATAAACTGTTATGTTTCCTTTTCTTCTTGAGAAACTTTTTTTTATGATATAAGAAATATCAGATTTCTTTTTCCAATCTAAGTCTTCTGTTAATTTAATATTATAACATTATATGAATGAATATGTTTGGTATTTCTATATCTTTATATTAACATAAACATTACATTCTTTAACTGGTATACATGTATCCTGACTAGTTTTATTTTTACAAGTTGATGTTACATTCGTTTTATTGAATGCATATGTCTTTGTAAAATTTGAATCGGTTAGGTTACTAAAATACAGTTTTCGTTTTTAGATTTGTACAACATAATATGTTTTACATTAAAGGTTATAACAAAGGGGATTATACAAGTTCTACGAAATGGGATGTTAAATAATTTTCATCGATCCAATAGTTTTGTGTTTTACCCTCCGATATGGTTATTTGCCTTTGCTGATATTCATGTATCCCAACAGGTTTTCTACAATTTCAGTTTTTATTTGTCCTTTTAAATGATAATGTATTTGTAGAAGTCAACCTCAGTTAGGTTACTATATTACAGTTACATATGTATTAAAAGTTTGATTCACCATAGTTTCTATGTTCTCTAGTAAGTACATTGTGAAGGTTTTAAAAGGGTGGTACGCTTATGGTTGTTCAATCTATATGTACATTGTGAAGGTTTTGAAAGGATTATATGATTGATGTTTACATTTGAGGGGAAGATTTATAATTGCTTCTATATATTTTTAATATATATGATGTTGAGTTATATTGTCAACACAATATCTTATGAATTACATTTATTAATTATAGTGCTTAAAATTTCCTCTATTGGTTACTTTGCCATTAGCTTTTATTCATGTACCTCGACAGGTTTGATTGTTTACAATCTCATATTTGTTCTTCATATTGAATGATTATGTATTTGTAAAAATCAAACTTTGTCGGTTACCATAGTATAGTTAAAAATTTGATTAAAAGTTTTAGAAACATAATTAGTGAAGAATATAATTTGCATTTTAAACATATATTGTTATTTTTTGTGAATCATAACCAATGGAAAGTTACCGCTTGTCAGCAGTTACTGAAAGAGTATGAATATTCTTAGCAATATGTATAGATTCTTTTGACGCAATAAGTATGCATACATTATTTTTTTTCTAATTTAATATCCTCTAACTTTTGGTTCCTCCCGTTAGTTTAAGGAAACAATAGACGTTCATAACAATTTGAATCAATTGATAAACAACTAGAGAATTATTCTCAAGGTTTTCAAAAGGTGGTATGCTGATGATTGGATAACTTAAGAATTGAATGAAGTTCCTCCTATCCGATGAAAATGTTATTTTCTTAAAAAATACTTTATTGAATCGTTTATAAATACTAAATAATTTTTTTATATTTCTAGGTAACAAAATTGTTGCATCAGTCTCTAATCTTACTTGCCTTACTTTGAGAGAATTTTACAATAGTCAATATGGGTTGAATTGTCATTTTTATTGTTAACAATGATCAATAGAGGGCTGCAAATTTTAGATTAACAAAGACAATAGCTCATATCGTTCTAACCGGCAACACCAATGTTGTAGCCACTTATCCATACTCCGATAGTCTTTTATGAACTTAACATCATTTGACGATGTTATCAATGGAAACTTTGATAAAATGTGTTATGTTGGTAGTCCACTATATATCTTCCTCACTTTTAAAGTACATGAATTTCGAATCTTTCATTTTAATATTATTTAAAATGTTGTTACAGATTATCTTGGTCTTCTTGATTTCGTTTGTGTACTTGAACCATACAAATATGAAGTTTATCATCTTGAAATTTTCGAACCGAATCATTATTGTAAATTAATTATAATGGAGTACAAGTAGATATTCAAAGTTTAAAGTATGTTAAAGTTGAACTGATGATTAATAATAAAAATTACAGTAGTTCGTTGTTAAATAAATTAGTTTTTGAGAACTTGGCTCAAGAATTTTATAACAGTTGGAAAGTATTAACTAAAGTAACTATAACTGCATTTTTAAAACTATACATTTCTTTCAGAAGCCAACTATTTATTGAAATACAACAAAGTTGAAATTGTCATACAAGATGTAGGACTATGCCTCGCATTTCCTTTTTATTCTTCCCATCACTGAAGTCAATAACATTAACTTATCTTCTTATTTTCTTATATTAGTATACAATTAAACAATCATGATATCTAATTTCAAATGAAATGATTGTCACATGTTCTCATTAAATGAGCAAGCAAGAAGAGTCGACAAAGGAGAAACATCTACAACATAGTTATATAGTATTAGCTACGTTTAATAAGTAACTTTTAAATTTGGTTATGTTTCATCATATATTAAATTCCCATTATATTGTATTACATTAAAACCATAAATTTCTTGGTTACAATTACGTTGGTTGACACAAAATTTTCCAGACTTTAATATGTTATATAGTGAGAGTATAACATATTACTTCCAATAGATATCGTAGGTAATATTAATTATATCTTACTTGTAGTATTTATAATAATGACAAATATGACTAAGTGTACTAAAAAAATAATTCATCAGAAATGATATACATGTATAAGCATATATTATAATTATTATATATGTTGACGTATGCAATAAAAAAATAAGTTGCAAAATCTATGAAAGTTGATAGGTAAAATGTGTCGTCTGACAAGAAAGATTTTTCAAAAGAAATTTTTTTTAAATGAAGACTTTTTAATAAATGATATATTACCGGTAAATACATCACAATAAGTGCATATTTAAAGTATTTCCTCCATATTATGATTTTATATATTACATCTCCAGTTTTTAGTTGTTATGTATATTTGAAAATAATATATTTTCATACTAAATATGAATATCGCTATATTTATAATTTAGATGATCTTCATATTTAAGCATATACAGTAATACAACACATTAAAGTGCATATTTATAAGATTTCCTCATATTTTGGTTCTATATGAAACATTACCATTGTTTTGTTATTTATATTTGAAAATAATATATTTTCATACCAAATATAATTATTTGTATATTTGTAATTTATACGTTTTCTAAATTTTGTAGGAGATTCATAATCAAATACTTGAAATCGAGTGTTAAGATATTACTTACATATTAGTTTTCATTTGCATTTGACCTAATTTTTTTAGTATAGAAATTTTTTATCCATTCATTGATTACACAGTTATCATGGAAGCTGTCGTTTTCCCTGAAATTTTAGTCTCTCAATCTTTAAATGTTTCATTAAGAGTCCAAAATAGTACAAAATGGACCGTGAGGAATGGAATGTTCAGTTACGATTGTCAAATGATAATGATGAATGCAATGTTAGAATTGGTCACATGCATACAACCAACCCTATAATTTATATTTATATTATACTAATTTGCTAATCATATTATTTGTTATTATAGGGGCAGATGATTCAACCAACTCTGAAAATTTTCTTAATGCGTAATTCTATGGTATGCTTAATAAGCATTGCCAGATTATACTATCTAATTTCAAAGTATTTCATTCTACTAGAATTACTAGGGCAACTTGTCATAAATATCATATTATTTTCGCTGCTATTACTCGAATTGAATTCATATTTCGTGAGAAAACACCCAAAATATTATAATTCGTAAAATATTAACATGAGATTAATTCATCCCAAATTTTCATTCGGTTAGAACTCTATCATTTTGTATTGTTAGTTAGTTTATTATATTACAATATTTTGATTGTTATACTAATTGTTCTTCAACTTGATAGTATACATATTATGGGTTCTTTAATCAATTGCAAATCTAGAGTGGGGATTTAACCATAACAATGGAACTGAAATTATCAAACCTATCAGATATATATCATTAACCTTAAATGATACTAAGTAAGTGTACATTTTAATTATTATAATTATTTGTATTCTGATGATTTTGCTTATTCCTTTATATAATTCCTTGATCATCGTTTTTTTGTTCAATCCTAACTTCAGCCTTGATCAAGTGAGTTATGTTGCTTATGTGGCAGAACCTGTCAATACATTATTGTCACCTTATGTTGATGACATAGTCATTTGTGTGCTACGGTTCGAGAAGCTTGAATTTGTGGACGGTTAGATCAATATACATCATATGTTTATTCCAATGTTTACTATATTAATAATATGATACAATAGTCTATAGTGGTATATAATATATAAGGGGATATATAAAAATAATGAACATTCCCGGATGCTCTGATATAATATTCAGTCCATTAATTGAAGCAGATGTAATACCCTCGGTCCAGCTTAGGATCGGGCAGACATCCTACAGCGATGAGTGTAGTTGAGGTCAAAAAAAATCATCGACATGGATACTCCATAGGCGTAAATCATTAAGTCGAAGGATAAGCTTGGTTAGTTTTCCTCGACCCTAAACCAATTTCCCATTTAGCTCAGAGCAGTGTAGTGTAGTTTTAGGCAGCTGAGGTAGCTCAGTGTAGTGTAGTCATCTCGTGCCAGATAGCTGACCAGCTTGACAACCAGATTAACCAGCTCAAGGGAGAGATAGAGAGAGGAGAGAGAGAGAGAGAGAGAGAGAGGCAGAGAGAGAGAGATGAGAGAGAGAGAGAGAGAGAGAGAAGAGGAGAGAGAGAGAGAAGAGAGAGAGAGAGAAGAGGAGAGAGAAGAGAGAGAGAGAGAGAGAGAGAGAGAGACGAGAGAGAGAGAGAGAGAGAGAGAGAGAGAGAGAGAGAGAGAGAGAGAGAGAGATAGAGAGAGAGAGAGAGAGAAGGAGATAAATAATTTTCTTGCTTCATTAGGTTCCAATAAACATGCAAATACAATAGACAAGTTGAATCCATAATATAATAAACAATAGACTTCTTAAACAAGACAAAATGGCTCATCTAGCTGAGTGAAAGTGACATCTCAGACATATCTTTCTTCCTTCCACCATCATGTGACGTTCCTTTGTCTCCAACAGCTCTTTTGACCAATTTAAATCATTCCAGAGCCTCTTGCATACTCAGACACGTATTCCCTTCCATCTTGCTTGCCTTGCAAGATAGGTTAGGTTAAAAGATGATATATTGTGTAGACATGCCACTTTCTATACTCAAATGATCTTCTGTCTCTTCAACCATTCTTATTTCTTCTTCATCCTCAACACTTCCCCTCAATCTTGACCTTAGGTACTAGTCAAGCTTGGAACCATGAAGAACTTCCATCATTAAACCTTAATGTGCAAAACCCAGTGGGCATCAAGGGAAAAAGAGTAGAAGTCTTCATGATATGAAATTCAGTGAGATATGAGGTCTATGAGTCCAAGCTTTGGATGGATGAACTCACAGACTTTGGTGCTTGCTTCCTTTTTGAAAATGTCAGCTAACTGGTCTTCACTTCTAGTATAGCAAGGTAAGATGATTTTTTTCTCCACAGCTTGTATCATTTTGTAGCAGTCTACTTCAATATGCTTTGTCCAGTCATGAAACACAAAGTTTGAATCTATGTGTATGGCCGCCAGGTTATCATAGTGCATGGTGATTGGAGTTGTTGCCTCAATGTCCAAATCCCTCAGTAGGTTTTTTGATCCATATGAGTTCACTAGTAAGCGTCCTCATAGCTTTATATTCTGCCTCAGCACTAGAACATGGCATCACAATCTGGTTCTTGCTCTTCCAAGTTACCAAGTTTGCCTCCAATGAATGTACAATACCCAATGGTTGATCTCCTATCAGATCTATCTCATGCCCAATCAGCATCACAATATCCTACAATCTCCATACTTACATTGCAACCATCCATATTCCTTGACCAGGAGCTTCTTTTACATACCACATGATCCACTCCACCATGTTCCAGTGATGAACCTTAGGAGCTTGCATGTGTTGGCTCACTTGGTTTACAAAAAAAGAAAATGTCTGGTCTTATAATTGTCAAGCAGACGAGTTCCCAACCATTCCTCTATACTTCTTGACATTCTCAAATGGAGTGTCCTCAACTCCCCCTCTCGCAGAACTTGGTAGCCATCTTCAAGAGAAGTCTTGGCTGCTCTTCCTCCAAGGGTTTTTTTCTTCCTCACTTAATAGATCTATTGCATACTTCCTTTGAGATAGAATAGTTCTTCCTTGGATCTAGACACTTCAATTCCAAGGAAGTACTTGAGCTCTCCAGGTTCTTGATGTCAAACATTGTTTTTTGGAATGCCTTAGTAGCTTGAATCCCCTCCTTGTCGCTTCCTATGATGATATCATCTACATATATCAAATAACAACCATGTTTGTGGACCAGACTTTGTGAAGAGAGTATGATAAGCTTCTGACTTCTCAAATCCTCTTCCATTTAGTGTGGTGCTAAACTTGCAATATCATCCCCATGGTGATTGTTTTAAACCATAAATTACCTTCTGCAGCCTCAAAAAATTCCTTGGTTTGACCAGATGCTCAAGACCAGGAGGAGGGATGCACGTAGATCTCATCTTCTAACTCTCCTTGCAGAAAATCATTCTTTCACATCCATTTGTCACAAATTCCATTCTAAATTAGTAGCCAATTGAGAAAATGATCCTAATGGTGTGAAGCTTTGCTACAGGTGCAAAGCTATCAATATAATCCTTTCCATATGTCTGATTAAATTCCCTTGCCACCAGCCTTGTCTTTGCGCTCTCCACCTTCCATTAGCTACGGTACTTGATTGTGAAAATCTACCTGCTTGTTACGGCCCTTTTTACATTTGGTAAGCTAAGCTTCATACCAAGTATCATTGACTATCATTGCATTAGCCTCATTCCCAACATACTCTCTCCACTCTTCCTACTCCATAAACTATTCATATGACCTTTGTGATATACTCCTGATTCAATTCACCAATGAACACCTGATGTTCTTAGAGGATACTGAGCTAAGAGCACACTGCTTATATAGGATGAGCTACTGCTTGAGACTTGGAGTAGACTCTTGGTGTTTCTCCAATTGGAAGGGGGCGGGGGTTTCTTAATTCTAGTAATCCTTCTCAATGTTAACCTCTTCTGGATAAACTTCTTCAATATCAGATTCTACCTCTTCTAGTTGTACATCTTCATCTGGTTGAGAGACTGGTTCTTGTTGCCTTTCATCCGGATCATGAGACTTTATACCAGTATCTGATTCATGTTGATTTCCTCCTTCATGATCAGGATGAATGGGCTTTCACCGCTTCATTTATCCCATCTTTATCAATCACATTTTTCTGGAACAGGTGCAGCTTCATGAGGGCACACCTTTGTTCATGATTTCCTTGAGGCATACTATACCATGATTCTCCAATATCATCCTGAGATTGGTGGCTTTGTCTAAGGCCTGAGAAAGATCTTTCAAGTCATCCCAACTCTTCTCATCATAATATCCATTAGTCTCCACAAACTTCACATCCCTTGATACAAAACCCTACTTGCAACTGGATCATGGCACTTGTATCCCTTTTGTGTTGGTGAGTATCTAATGACATAGCCTTTGAACTTCTGGTATCTAACTTTCTCCTCTGTTCCCCTTGTATCAGCACAAAGCAGAGACATCCAAATACACACAAAGGATCCAAATGTGGTTTGTTGCTGTTTAGTACCTCAAATGGAGAACAAGTCATTGAGTATCTTAGTGAGAATCCTATTGATAAAGATATCAAGCAGCCATAACAGCATCACTCCAAAATCTCTTTGGAAACATTACTATGGAACATCATTGATTTGCTACTTCCATAAAGTGCATATTCTTCCTCTCAGCTACTCAATTTTGTGGAGAGGTGTAAGGACAACTTGTCTGATGGATGATTCCATGTTGAGCTTGGTACTGCTTGAATGCTTGACTTGTATATTCTCCACCATTATCTGACCTAAGGATTTTGAGTTTGGCACCGAAATGGTTAAAGACATGCGTCTGAAAATTCTTTGAAGGCTTCAAGTTGTCCTTAACTCAATCGATGTCACCCAAGTGTACTTGAACTTCTCATCAATGAAGGTCATAAAGTATTTGTGATTATCTCTAGACAACATGGAGCAGTCCACAGCATCTGAATAGCACCAGGCGTCAAAACACTTTTCATAGATTCTGCTAGACACTGGAAAGCTATCCTGCAATTATTCCCCAAGATACATGCTTCACACCCATCATTTACAAACCACCACATCAGGATGTATCAAATTTAGAGCTCTAGCATGAGGATGTCCTAATCTAGCATGCCACTATAGTACCATCAACTCCAGTAGATGAACTGACCATTCAGATAGAAGAAGGTGGTTCTGTCCTTTAGAGATGATACAGTTCATCATGGTTGTGTCTTCTTCCGATCAACTATCCTGTCTTTAAATCCTGCAACTCAAACCTCATCAGGTCTGAAGACAACTTGACAACTCAGATCATTTGTTGCCTTCTTTATTGATAGGAAGTTAGATGTAAACTGAGGCATATATAAGGCAGATGATTCCCTATCAAACAACCTAAAGCTCCATATTCCTTATATCTTAACTTATCTCCATTTGCTATAATCACATTCCCTAAGGCAGGCTTGGCATCACTAATCATGTGATGGCTAGCTCATGAATCTATAATGATGGTTTAGAGTCAAGAGAGTGTATACAAGATGTTTTAGGTGAGACAAGGACTTGACAGCTTTGATGAAGAAGTTCAGTTCGCTCCTGGTCACTGGTCCATCAATATTGGTCGCACCAACTTCACTTCTCCATGTTTCTCCTTCATTTAAGTTGCTGATGAAAGCTGAGTACATGGTCTTTACTTCAATTGTTTGATACTCAATCTTCTTGAGACAATCCCTAGTCAATTTGATGTCCCTCACCTGTGGCTTCAAGCTCCTTTTTCTATGTTGTTTCGTATTCTTCATGTACTTAGGAAACAACACTACTCTTGGTGACTTCTTTGTAGGCTCACCAGACTATCTATCATTCTCAAAGAGTTTGTGATTAAATTGTTCTTATAGATGAGAGCACACACACTTTCTATACTTGAAGTTTGTTTTCCCTCAGAAAATGTTTTATCAGCCTGGTTATGAAGGTTTAGGGCCAGTTACAAGCTAAAAACCACATCTAGCTCTTTTCTTTCTCTTAAGACTTCCATATCACAAGAGCTTGGTCTCAGCATGTTGAGCTCTGACCAAAGGCTTCTAAACTTTCCAAGATGTTGATTGAATTCTCCTTCATCTTGTTTCAGGTTGTTGATAGCTGCTTCACTTCAAACACCCTGATCATATTAGATAAGTTGACATAGACCTTTTTGAAGTGGTATCCCACAACTATTTGAAGCTCTCACACTAGCAGTAAGCTTCCAAAATTGAAGGTTCAAGGCAGTTCTGAATGATACACAACACCATCAGACCCTCTGGACCCCATTTGCCATCATCAACAAGCTTAACTTCTTTGCCATCCTTTCTTAGGACATTCTTCTTTTGGATTTTGCCTTCTGTAACATGTTTCCAAAGCCCTGCACCTACAAGAGCACTCTTGACAAGTGTTGACCAACAGCAGGTAGTTAACTCCAATGAGAGTAACTGGAATAACCACCATTTTTGAATTTTCCATCAAGAACAGCTATTATCCATTGGGTAAAGAGTAAAATTTCAAAAAATTATCACAGTAAGTGAAATAAATTTGAAGAATAAGTTAATAGAATGATGCGAATAAGGTTTCAGGACCTTGAGAGCTCTGATACCATGTGACAATATGAGATTTATCGAGAGTTAACTTGCTAGAAACTGAAAGAACGAGAGAGAGAGAGAGAGAGAGAGAGAGAGAGAGAGAGAGAGAGAGAGAGAGAGAGAGAGAGAGAGAGAAGAGAGAGAGATGAGAGAGAGAGAGAGAGAGAGAGAGAGAGAGAGAGAGGAGAGAGAGAGAGGAGAGAGAGAGAGAGAGAGAGAGAGAGAGAGAGAGAGAGAGAGAGAGAGAGAGAGAGAGAGAGGAGAGAGAGAGAGAGAGAGAGAGAGAATGATTTCCTTGCTTCATTAGGTTCCAATAAATAGGCAAATACAATAGACAAGTTGACTCCATAATATAATAAACAATAGACTGCTTAAACAAGACCAAAAATGGCTCACCGAGGTGATTGAAAGTGACATCTCAGTCATCTCTCTCTTCTTTACACCAGCATGTGAGTTTCCTTTGTCTTCTTATTCCAACAGCTCTTTTGACCAATTTAAGCCTCTTGGATGATTTATTGTATTGACAGACCATCTTGCTTGCCTTGCAAGATAATTTAGGTTAAGAGATGATACATTGTATTGACAGACCACTTTCTCTACTCGGATGATCTTTTTGTCTTTTCAACCATTCTTATTTTTTCTTCATCTCAAAAGTGTTGGTCTAGGGGTGGCCCGTTCCATGGTTCGAGGGGTGCAAGGGTTGGGATAGGTTAGGCTGTGAGGATAGGGTTGGGCTTAGCCTAGGCGGTTATTGGGTAGAGGTACGAATGGAATGGTCATGGGCGAATGGTGCGATACCTTGGGTGAAGGGTCGTGATGGTTAGTGTGGGCGGTTATGGGATGGCCGAATGGTTTGATGATTGGATCAAATGGTTGAAATGCTTGGAGTGGGCGGTTTCAATACTTAAGGCCAAGGAACACATGGGTTGGTGCGAATGGACGCAACCCTTGCCATAGGCACCCCATCGCCCAACAACCCCTTTGTCTATAAATACCCGTCGCCATATCCTTCTAAATGCATAAGTTCCCCTTTTCCCACATCACCTTAAATCTGGAGAGGAAAGAGATAGAGATAGAGATAGATAGAGAGAGAGGAGAGAGAGAGAGAGAGAGAAGAGAGAGAGAGAGAGAGAGAGAGAGAGAGAGAGAGAGAAGAGAGGAGAGAGAGGAGAGAGAGAGAGAGAGAGAGAGGGAGAGAGAGAGATAGAGAGAGAGAGAGAGTTTTCTTCAGAGAGAGGTCAAACCGGTGAGGGGTTGAGGCCGAGTGGTCGGTCCGGTTAGGTGAGTACTTGGGTGGTCCGGTGAGACTTTCTGGCAAGACGTTTTGGTCAAAATTAGTAAAGGAACGGAAGGGTGCCTTTAGTGTTTGTAATTTCTTCTCTTCTTCTTTTCTCTCTGATTGGCTAAGGTTAGTGTGTTGATTTAGGGTTAGGACCAAAGGTCTATGAGTGGCCGGTTCATGGTCATAGCCATTGGGATCATTTAGGATTGTTTGGTTGGACTGTTGAATGTTGCGTGATGGGTACACAAGGCACTGAGGCCGCATGTGTATTACCCATTGTTTGGTGCGTTCATGGAGATTACTCAAACCAGCTATATGTATATAGACCCTAAGTATGGTCGTATGTGATAAAGGATTTTCTCTATCCTAATCAAAGTAGTATAGATGAGTGTCAATCCAATCCTAAATGAACATGATGCAATGAGAATCCAAGTATAAACTTAATCTAAGTGCAATCAATTTTGATATGGGGTGAAGTAACCAAATAACACAAATGCGAAACTAGGATTATAAATGAATGGGGAAAACGAGAACCCATGGGCAAGGGCTTTTACTTTGGGTGATTCGGATCTAAGATAAACGGTTAGCGCTATAAACAACTCAGTTCTACTAGTCTAGACGTACCATTAAACTAATTCTCTATCAAGATAGAAGTTCATTTGCTTTCAATCACTAGACATCAAATATCTTTGTCTAATTAAATCAAGCAATCATTAAGAGCGGGTCTATTGACTATCTAAACTTTCTAACATCAATTGTCATTGGTTAAGCCAGTAAAGAGAGTTATCACTTGGTTCAGACATTTCGTCGAACACCTTTCGGGTACAAATTGCCTATTGATCTAGATTAAAGTGATCAAGTCTAATCTAGCATTAGAAACTAGCAATAATCATAGAACATGAATAATCGAACAGTAAACCCTCTATCCTATTACCTAATCACCCTAGATCACCCTAACCCATGGATCCTACAAATGACTACTCACTAGCAAACATGATGAACTCAAAAACAGATGATGAATCAGAGTAAATCATTTCCAATGAACAAAAATAAAATGATGAATCAATATAAGATTAATAAAAAGGGTTCAAGATTTAAATTCTTCTTCACCAGAGTGGTCTAGTCTCAGATAAAAACCAGAATGAAATAAAAACTAGGTTTAAAGAGTATTTATATCTGTTTGAAAACAAATGGGGTCAACTCAACAAGCCTGGTTTGACCCGCAGAAATTTCAGCATCCACGACTGTAGCGACCAGGGCTGGTCGCTATGGTCCCCGGGTTTCTTTTGTGGTCTGTAGCGACCAAGGCTGGTCGCTATGCCTGGTCGCTATGGCATCCGCAACTCCATGTGGGTCTGTAGCGACCAGGGCTGGTCGCTACGCCTGGTTGCTATGGTTCCCGTAACTCCTTGTGGGTCCGTAGCGACCAAGGCTGGTCGCTACACCCCCTTTTGCTCCAAACTCCACTTCTTTGGCCTCCATTGCCTCCAATCTCATCAATGAACATCTCCCATACCTGACATAGACAAATGTAATGGAATGCAACCTAAATATGCCTATATGATATCCTATATGCCTGGAATGCACTTAAAGAGATGACCAAAACTATGCAAATATGACCGATATCAGTATGCTTGGTAGGAGCCTACCCTTGGGAGTGAACCTAGCGGTCCGAAAACCATGAGGCCCGTGTGTCGAGTAAAATCGTTTGGGTCCATGAGGTTATCGGCAGTTAAAAGACTTAGGATTATGTTCATGTTAGGAAGAAGGTTTCATGACTAACCGTGTAGGCGGAATGATTCACCTCACTAAACAGTTGTTTTTAGATTGCTTATTCCTCATAAAATGTGTCAGCTAATAAGGATGGTCCAGGGTGATGCAAGATAGGCGGCTGGTGGGTGTGAGTGGTGTTCGAGTCATTTAGGTCTAGTATGTATTGGATACATATGTTATTACTTAAACTACAATGTATCGAATCTATGGTTATGTATATTGTACAACATAAGGCTTTATTTTGTTCTGCGTTATTCGTTGAGTAGTTAGGAAATCATGGTTTGAACCTCACTTAAATATTACACTTAAATGAGATAAGAACTTAAAATGAATCCAACCAGACCGGGTCACCTATCGGCTTGGTCGTTGTGAGGTCAGGGTCGGGTCTTACAAGTTGCTATCAGATCATGCTTAGGTCCTAGGATATTTAGTGTCAGGTTATGAGGAAACACCACTCATTCGGCTGCCGGTCTTGCGGTAAGGGGTTAACTTACCCTCGAGTTAACATATAGCTAGATTTAGGGTGCTAACTCGTCCGCAAGTTAGTAATTAGGAAATTGTTTGGCCTAACTCTTCACTAACACATCTTATCAACTAGGATGCGTTATCAGTAGATTTAGGGACTCACTAACCCGCCGATTATGAGCAGATGAGAAGTAAGTCCAAAACGAGGAAAATCCAAAAAGTACAAAAATCATAGAATGAATAGATATAATGATTGAAACCAAAACCATGGAGTTCCAGGAGGAGTCTGAAGGGGTTTATCTCTTCTCTCCTAACATAAAACTAAGAACAAGATAAACAGTAGAAAGCGTAGCCATCAAACAAGAGGAGTCTGAAGGGGTTTATCTCTTCTCTCCTAACATCAAACTAAGAACAAGATAAACACAAATATAGGGTTTAAACTTGTCCAAGGGTGTTCTGGTACTTTTTGGTGGCTTTGGGCTTAAGTAGGTTTTGAAATATACTCGTCCCATGTTATGGAATCATCCTCGATCAACACAAAGGGTGGCACCGTCGATCGACATTCCTTCATCTCCTCTAAAACTTCCTCTCACAAGGAAGATAGAGCACTATTTAGTAAAACGGGAATAAATTGAGATCTAACCATCAGATGGACCTAATACCGGCGGCATTGGAAATATAACTTAACTTTATATCTTGTATCCAAATATCAGCTCAATCAAACCGCAGGAAGGTATCCATCCATAGCTAAACATCTGACAAATCTGCGCAGTTTTGCATCTCAAAAGGCTCCAAAACCGCCAAATTTCTTCAAAACGTACCTGAACCTGAAAGGAATCTAAAAAAATGCTATACACACATAAAAGACTCCCAAATAAGGCCTATAACATGGTCTAAAAGTGGTAAATTTAGGACCTATCAACTCCCCCAGACTTAATCTTTGCTAGTCCTCAAGCAAAACAAGAGTAAACCTCTGGAAGAGGTTTGAAACATAGGGAGTCACAACATCTCTAACTCATCATTTTTACCTTTAGTATGATTCAACCACATCAAATAAGTGTACATCTTAAAGAAACTTTGTATTCTTTATCCTAGTATAGCAACCAAATCCATTATACTAACAACTTAGCAAATGTTAATCTGACTCATCCCTCTACTAACCTTATTTCTTCAATAAAATTAAAGTGCATGCTTTGACTTGGGAGCATCAATCATAGGACACGTGGACTTTTACCCTTGTAAGTATCTGAACACACATGCAGTCTTCTCTGATCATTCTTCACTCTTCTCTCTTCTCTGAATCTCTTTATATATTTTTTTATAAGTCCAGTGGAATAAATGATACTTATACAGTCCATCTTGTTCATCTTTTTTTTTTGACAAAGTGTAGGCAAATAATGGGATCAGATGTAATTTACCTATCCTCGCTTTCACAATGGTGTTGGTCACTCCTTCTGATTCTGAATTAGATGCCAAGAGAGAAGAGAGAGAGAGATGGAGAAGAGAGAGAGGAGAGAGAGAGAGAGAGAGAGGAGAGATGAGAGAGAAGAGTGAGAGAGAGAGAGAGAGAAGAGAGAGGAGAGAGAGAGAGAGAGAAGAGAGAGAGAGAGAGAGAGAGAGAGAGAGAGAAATCAGAAGCACAAAGACTTTTACATTTTCCAGACTGGCCAGAGGGGATCAACTCCGAATGCCATGTTGATCCCAAAGCAAGCAAATAAGTCAAATTAGTTTGGGAGGTTAGCTCTGGTTCCTTCAAACCTTCTAAGGAAGTGTGGTATAATGTCATGATGATCCACTGTGCTATCTCTAGTACTCTCTGTAATCAATAATCTAGAATGATGCTATAGGATGGTTAGATAATGAGTAAAATTTAAACTGATCATAATCTCCTTCCTGACTCTATAAAACTTATTAAAACACACATAAAATAAACTCAAAATAAAACACAATATCAGTAATTCCTCCCCCAGACTTAAACAACATTGTCTCTAGTGTTATACAATCTAAGATTGATAGAAAAGTAAATCAAAAGGACCAAATTTAACAAGGAAAATGGTGTACTTGCTCGCTGCTGGTGAGTGTCAATCAACACAGTTAAGTGGTCATCGATCGATGCTCGTGATGTTTCGTGGATTGACATTAATCAGGTGTCGGTGGATGTTGAGCGTTGGTTGTCTTCCTCAAGTATTTTTTTCAATTAAATAGTGGTTTCTCCCACTCACCGCTTATATTTAGTCATTAGCTTGACGGTTGGAACTCTGAGTTAGTCCATATGAGATTGGGAACTTGCTTAAAAATAATTCCCAATGTCCAATATATTCAGCTTCATCACACTTTTTGTGGAATCGTTCATAGACTCTTCTCCTTTGTCTATCATCTCAGTAATAAGGAGTTATCGAAGCTTTGAAAATGGTTGTAAGAAGCATCTGCTGAGCACTTTGTATTTCCTGACACCACCTAAAAAGTGAGGAATCAATGATAATTGCGGACAACCCTTGGTCCTTTTTCTCTTCTTCCGATTCTTCCTCTTCTTTCCCCCAGACTTGTCTGATCTCGTGTGATGGCTTCCATCAAAAATATTTCGACACACTTAAAACTCCTTCTGCTCTGAAAAGCAAGGTGTGTCGATCGACACTCCAGTGGTGGTGTCGATCGATAAAGCTTTTGTTGGACCTTTGTCAAAGTTACTTCTATATCCCAACCCTCTTTGAGAAGTTACAACACACATATGATCATCAAATACCCCATTTGAGGAACCCCAAATGCACACTTCTATCAGGAGGAATAAGCAATTCAATTTCAGAAATAGCGTAGGGAACCACAATATTCAGAGGCTCATGTATCCTTTTCACTCTTTTGTGAAACCCATCAGCTTCTTCTGTGTAAATAGGTGGGTCGCAAAATGTTCGTGACATCAAGGTGTGAGATCTCAGACTTGCACTGGTTTTCCTCAATCGGCTCCACCTAAACTCGGCAACTCTGCAATGAGTGTTGATCGATGATCTCGAGTGGGTGTCGATCGATGTTATCCGGTGGATGACGATCGACAGTATCGGGTGGGGTGTCGAGCGACAGTAGCTTTTGATGAAGTTTCCAGATCTCTTCCTGAAGTGTGTTGGTCGTTATTAGGATTCATCTCTGTGTTCTGGCCCAAATTTTCATGTTGTGTTTCATCCTCTAGCTTCGAGAAATCCTCTAGCTCTAGGAAAACATCCGTGGTGATTTGTTTGTCTATATTCGGTAAAAGATCACAGCTTGATACATCGGTGATCTTCAGTGTCGAGTCTGCACTGTCCTAAAGACAACTTGATTTTTAAGAGAATTTCAAGATGTATCCACTGGCAGCAAGGACTGGTGTCAATCAATGTTGATGTCTCAGTGTAGATTGACGCTGAGGTATTTTTTGTCGATGATGCTGAGCTCTTAGTGTCGAATGACGCTGAGGTATTTGTGTCGATCGATGCTGAGGTCGGATTACTAATATCAGCTTCGTCCTTCTACTCAGTTCTCGAGGTATATGTTGCTCATCATCCTCTACATATATCTCAGCATAGATCCATATCAATCTCTAGATTAGCTGCAGCATCATAGAGAAGTTGTTGAGAAGGCGTTCGTGATGTCATTTCAGGTATGGGAATAACTTGCTGAAGTAGTAGTCTTCAGAAACTCCATTGCACTTAATGGTCAACGCTAGGTCTTTGAATGTTTCAAGATGGTTAGTAGAACATTCATGAGAAAGAACATGAAAGGGATGATGACCCACAAGAGACATATATGCATGATTCAGCTCAAAATCATTTCTCTAAGAGTGTAGAAAAACGCATCGCACACCTGTTAACGTAGAACTCCTCAAGAATGTTGTACGTCTCTAAGTGTCTTTTTTTGTTCGGTCCTAGCTAGGGGTGGTAAATGAGCTAGGACTCATAAGCTAGCTCAGCTCAGCTCAATTTTTCACGAGCAAGATCTCTATTTTTAGGCTCATTTAATAAATGAGTTTATTGATCGAGCTTAAATTAGAACGAGTTATATGAACGAGCTATAATGAACACGAGCCAGCTCATGAGCTTAATCATTTTTATAATAATATATAGAATTCTTTGGATAATTTATATTTCTTATGTGACAAGATATTTCTATATTCATCATATTTCTTATATTATTAAAATTAAAACCAATCTTTCTAAGATAATTTCTATATTACATCATATTTATAAATTAAATATAAACACTCCACACTAAATAATATAAACATTATTTTCAAAAATTATCTATATTTTAATATAAGACAGGCAAAGTATAATTGATTTTTTAAATAGAAATTATCTAATTCTTCTATATAAACCCATGTTATCTATACACTACACACTTACTGCAAAACTTTGTTGATACAATTTTCATAAATGTTTTATTTTATTTTATGACTTGGAAGAAAAGATAAAGATTTTGAAGATGATTGTCTCACGACTCTTCGAGAATAGGATTTTGGATCATTGGCTTTAGCTTAATTTCATTTTTTAGTGTCTGCGTTTTTTAATATTTCATATATATAATGTTTGGACTTTTTAATACTCCTCTACTTTCATTACTACCCAGTGTCACTTTATGGCTTTTTGCAGCACACGATTACAGAAAACAATTAATTTTGCCTATTTCATATATACAAACACATTACCATATATCACCTAACATATTTCACCAATAGAAAATAAACTGCAGCATAAACATAATAATTTTGCATCGAAGTCGAAACGATACTTATTATGAAACGGATGGAGTATTTAATTCTCAAAGCATATTATAGATTTATTTAAATGTTTATTTATAATAATACTTCAGTATCGGGCAAGGAGTTCAGCTCACTTTAACTCATGATCTAGATGATCTGAGTTCGAGTTTCCATATTACAGCTCACATATAATGAGCTGAAGCTGTGGACTAGCTCACTCGGAAGATCCCAACGAGCTCACTAGTAGACGCTGAGCTGACGCGCGCAGTTAGCTCATTGACACCCACTAGTCCTAGCAGATTCACAGCAACACAGAGCATGCAGGGATGGCCGTCCTTGCACAATCATTGTCCTGCATGTTGCGAGACGTGAATGCATATACTATGGATTTACCTATTTTACCTATGATATATTAGAGTATATTTAGATCTCTTTTATATGCATTTGGTATTTTTTTAGAGTTAGTCTAGGTACTTATTGGAAGCAAATAGAGCTCTGGACTATTTTGCGACGCAATAAGCGATTGTCAGCAGAAACTTAGAGTCTAAATAATATTTATGAATAGACCTATCGATCGACGTAACACACTCTGTGCAACGATCGACGGTGAAGTCGGCTAAGATTGGCGAAGCGCTTGAGAAATTACAAGTTTTACTCATAGAGCTTAATTTATTGCAAGAAGTCCTGGCAATATCATGACTATTTATTAGGGTTTTCTATCTTTGTTAAGCTAAGCTGAGTAGCAAAAAGTGACACAGAGTTTTAGAGTTGGAAACATTGATACTATCTATTGGAGAGCAAAGATTTGATCATCATTACAGAGAGATCACTGACTTCTTATCTTTTACTCAGATTATTCTATGCAATTTGTGCAAATTTATTCATGTTTCTTTATTGCTATGTATATATAGTTCATCATATTAGATTTAGGGTTATTCATGGTAGTAATGTATTGTTGATTTATGCAAATTGGTAGGGTAATCTTCTTGGTTTCTTTGTTTAAGTTGCTCTTAACTGCTAAGTTGAATTTGATCACTCAATCTAGAATTATGGTTTCATAGCGCAGCGAGAGCCTGTTATAACTAGAATATATCTTAACATCTAAATAACTAGTACAACGAGAGTTGAACTAGAAGTTTAGAGATATAAAACCGTGAACCAGTACTGTTCTAGAATGAGCATCGATCAATGACATCTTATTACATCGATCGACGCTCAGTTCGCGAGATGCGCGCAGAGAGATGCTCTAAACGCTAAGGTTTGACATTCCGAACGCGATGCATAATTAACCCTAGCAGTCTATTAGTTTGCTTGTCTAAACCTACTGCGAATTTCCCTGAAAGTTTATTCTCTTAATCTTAATCTCAAACCAAATCAATCTTGAAATCGCTTTATGTTATTGTTATATAATTCATACTACTTTCGTAATTCGAAAACATAAGTCTATTGTGAATCTTAGAGTCTCTGTGATTCGATCCTATAGTACTACACTGAACCTCTTATTGAGAGAGTAAAGTGGGATATAGCGGTTAATTTGAAGTGAACAGAGAATTGCACATCGTGACTTCGTCTCGTAAACCAGTCTTGTAAAACTTATATTAGTACCTCGACTTCTTTGTCTTCCGTAATAGTGTTGATCGATACCGAGGAGTTGGTGTCGATCGATGCTTGGTTCATTGTGTCGGTCGCTGCGCTTGGAGGGTGTCGATCGTATGATTCCTGGTAGACTTAAGGATCGTGCGTGCATCAGCAGGCTGCTTCTCTTGAAGACCATACCCTCTTCTCATTGCTTCCTGGTACTAAGATGTATGTACGCTGAAAACAGATAAAGATTTTATGTAGTACTATAAATAAAAACATAGACAAAATGCAAACACATTGAGTTTAATGGCGAATCTCGCTCGCCGACATTGGCGCAAATTTAGATATACACTCAAATTACTAAGGAGTGTATGATCTTTATAAAACAATATGCAACATACAACTCGTATTATACTACTAGCCGGTTCTGAAGGTGGTTATCTCGCTGATACTCCTTGTCCTTTCAGCCTGTTTACTGAAACGTAACAAAGCATAAGTGGCTATGTGTTTCCCTGAGTTTGTGTTGTACCTTTTGTCTTGCACTTATTTGGAAACCACTTTCATATTGTGATTGTGTGTTTTAAACTCTTCTTAGTTGCGAAAAAGATTGAGAAGGATAAGGGGTGTTCGTATTCATCATATGTCACTGCTTCATCACAGATGAATTTCATCAATGATCATTCATATATTATTGGGACTGGTTCATTTCTCCATCTAGATAGATCATCCAGATAAATCATCTAACAATGAACTTATGTTGTCGTTCTCTTATCTCCATTTTTATCTAGATGAGTTTAGTAACAATTACTATATATACCCTTAATGGATTTAATACGTATTTTATTTTGTTTCAATCTTAATTTTATTAATTATCTAAAATATAATTACTTTAGAAATATTGTTATGGCGGTAGTATATTTGAGGGTTTTAGAGGGACACGTGTTTTTTTTGTTTGGTAGGAATACGCTATTGCGTTGGCAGGAAAACGTGTTTCGATTTTGCAGAAAAAAAAGTTTTTTTGTTTGCAAAAAAACACGTTTTTGAGGTTTTGCGGCAAACCTTTTTTGAAGATTTGTGCGAAAAAAAACACAACGGAAAATCAGTTTTGTGGCTTTGGCGAAAATGTGTTTTTGTATTTTTGGAAGAAAATATGTTTTTGCGGAAAATCATTTTCTATGTTTTTGCAGAAAACGCTTTTTTACAGTTAGAAAATGTGTTTTTACCGATGGCGCAAGAAAAATGCCTATTTTGCAATTTTTGACGGAGAGTGTTTTGCCGATGCGTCCTGGACAATGGGATATGTTATGGTGAGAAAGTGAGTTTTAACGTGCCCGAGAAAACGCATTTTGTTATTTTGCCTAGGAAAAAGCGTTTAGCAGTTTTTGCCATGAAAAAAATATTTTTTCGATTTTGGCGGGAAATGCGTTTTCCTTTTTTAGGACGGGAAAACACAAAATTTTTGTTTTTGCCGGTTTTGGCGAAAAAATGAGTTATTGTGTCTTTCACTGGAAAAAAAAAAATTTTGC
>CAJHQP010009773.1:0-21128 GCA_905132765.1 Moricandia arvensis
ATGAACTGAAATGTTATATTTAATTTAGATCTGTCCAGTTTGATAAAAAAAAAATTCAAAACAAACTTTATAAAGAAATTAACATCTACCTTTCCCTTTTTACAAAGAAACTTTATAAAGATTAACATACAAAGAAACTTTATAAAGATTAACATACAAAGAAACTTTATAAAGATTAACATCTATCGGAAATGAGATTTTGTATTAGTTTTTCCGTGGAACTACAACTTAATATATTAAAAACTGTTACCAAGAGGAATTCATTTCAATGAAATTGAACCCCACAATTGAAAAAAAAAAAATCAAGAAGGTGGTGCTACATAACATTGTTACAATCGGTCGTGTTCTTGGTCCAGCCTACAACTTGGTCTACATAAACCCAACTTGTCTCGTCATGTCGCAATCTCATCCACCTCCGAGTTAAAGACAAAACTTGGAAACGTGGTCGTTATGTCTCTGTAATTGAAACTTAAGTGTCTTCAAACTGGCACCAAAACTAATCAAGAAAATAGGTTCATAGAAAGGTAAAACATACCTCAGATATGGAAGAGTCATGATTTTAAGCAAAGATGGGTTTTTGATTACGAAATCGCTCCACTCTGTCTTATCAATCTTCCCATCCCGATCCACATCTGCGTCCTCAAATGTCTGTTCACGTAAAAGCAAGTTTTATAAAAGAGTCTTTGCGTTAGAACAATTCAGAGTTGTAATAAATAACAAACCTGGTCGAGTATCACTTCAATGGTATCATCAGCTAGCTTCATTTCAGATTCGCAGAGAAGGGCAATCAACATTTGCTTCACCTGGTAGAATCAAATATACAAATTATGAATGACCGCAAGGGTTTATTCAGTAATGATGCAACATCAAGACATTCATTCATGACCAGTAGTGAAAAGATCTTCGAAACTAACACGTTGAAACATAGATTGGATTGCTGGTCGAAATATCTTAGAAATTGGAAATGTATACCTCTTGGCGTTCAATGAAGCCCGTGCAGTCCATGTCGTATAGCCTAAAGGTAACTGAGATAAAGTATAAACATCACGGCAAGGCTTCAAAGGAATAGGTATAAACTCGTTTTAAGTGTGGGGACTTACAGTCTGTTTTCTCCTCTAGAGAAGCATTAGGATGGAAAACATTAAGTGATCTCACAAAGTCTCCAAAATCAATAACACCTTTTCGTTTAACATCAAACAAATCAAATATCTGCAACCAAGAGCAGTATTACATCATTTAGAACTTCTAGAGAATCAATGTTTTAAGATTAACTACAAAGTTATAAAAGGCCTGAGAAAGCTTAAGATTTGTACCCTATTGGCAAACAAATTTTCCTTCTTTCTGTTCTTGAACAAAGCAAGTTGAAACTCTTCCTGCATTACAAGTTGGTCGAGAAATAAGTAAACAATATCCACAAGTGGGTCACGAAAACGTCAGCTTTCAAAACCGAAACTAATAATTAAAATTCAAGTCAGCTATCATCAACACACTAACTTGTTGAGCAATAAGGAGCCCACAGATCAGCATGGGGATCCAATTATCGCCTAATATTAAATTGGGGAAAGTCAACAAAGTTGACAAATATTATGGATAATAGTGCATTTAATACTACGTCACTATAGATCAAGCTTTCAAGATCCTGCCACGAGGTGCAAACGAATCAACAGCTATCAATTAATTCAGTTACCTTGTGTATCAAGCCATCGTCAACAACCGAGCTGCTTATGCTCTTGAATAACTCGTACAGTGCTTCAACCTCACTCACGCTAACTGGAATAACAAACAAATAATAATCCAAAGATTAAACATAAAAATCAAGTCAATTTATCGAAAAGAAAAAAACACTTATTGAAAGTACTATGATCAAGATTCAATTCGAAAGTAGAGGAAAATTATTATACTGATGACGTGATGATCCAAGAAACTACTGGATTATTTCAAGGCTCAAACAACAACAGGCATCACGTTGCAGATGAAACAGAGTATTGAATAAGCTCATGCTTTTGGAAAGTTAAGCTAAGAAGAAGAAACGTGTAGTGCAAGTAAACTTACAAGCTGTCTCAGAGGCAAGCTTCACAGGGTTCTCGTGTCCAGGAAACTCTCTAGCAGCAGTGGAATGAAAACAGCCCATTTACAGATGACAAGTAACCACGAAGAAGAAGGAGAAGAAGCGTATTCGATTAATAGAATCGTTAATTCAACGAGTTCTGAAATCGTAAAGCTTGTTAGCTGATGTTACTTCCCATCATCATCATAACCATCTCTAGAATCTAGACAACACACAGAACAACCACAAATTTTGAATTAAATAACGAACGGACACGATAATTTAAACAAGTACAAACCCTAGACATAACGTTGTCGAGATTCGTTTGAATGAGAATTACACTAACAGAATTTGAAAATTGAATCGAAATTGAAAACGTAATGTAGGCGAGGCTCTAAACATCTCCGAACCTAGAAATCAAAAATGAAATTGGAAATAAAGGACAATTGGGTTCAGTACTTACCACCGAGAGGAACGGCTCGGTGAGAGAGAGAGAGAGAGAGAGAGAGAGGGGAGGGATATACGAGAACGCCGCGAGGGAAAGAGAAGACGACGAAGATCTGTGACGATGGGAGATGAATAATGATCCGACGGCTGAGATTAACTGGAAAGATATTACTGGGCTTTTCGTTTGTTCTCCGGAGGCCGATTGAGGGTTTTATAAGACTAGCGTCGTACGTGTGAAATACTTGAACGCGTGCGAAATACCACCAAACCTTGTAATTTTTTCTTGATTAACCAACCAAACCCTTCAATTTTTTTACAGTGTAGAAAAATGAACCATCATAATTGACATTTTACTTTCGAAGCTTTAAAAAGTCTTCTTTATTTTGTTTTGATTTACAAGTTTTCTTAAATGTTTGTGATGTTGACATTTTTATCTGTGGGATCGTAGTAAAACACTAAAACTATATAAATTAATAATGGTGAAAAGGACAGTCCATTTTATTTTTGCTAAATAAAAAGACAGTCATTATAACTGTAGATTTCAAGATTCTTCGAAAATATATATTTGTATAGCTAATAACACAGTATTATTTTCATTTGGTTCTCTCATTTTCAAGATCTCACCATAAATATAAACACAGGACTTGCTACATATACAAGATTCATAGGTCATATACCTTTTGGGATACACGAAGAATTATATTATTTACTGTGACACCCCGACCCAACATATGCTAAAATGATTAGCGATATCATGACATTTGTCTCCAGCCACAAGGCCGAAACAATGTGTCTTTAGGATCCAAAGACGTCTTTGACAAAAATTCACCAATATGAGTCGAACCTGAAATAGAAAAGAAGGAGGAGGGGTGAGCATTTCGACAAAAACTCAGTGAGGGAAGCTACATGAGCTCTGAAATCATCATCCGACATTCACCACACAACATAGCAAAAGCTCTACCTAGAACATCCAGTAAAGCAAGAGCAATCAACAAGAAACAAGGATAAACCTCGACGGCGTCAACATGAGACTACGCCACCTCAATCGGTCCCCGCGCTTCTCATGTTGTCGCGTGATACCTCACCACCTCGATCGGTCCCCGTAAGTTCAATGTTTTGATGCTATTACGCCACCTCATTTGGTCTCCGCGTAATCCGAACCACCACATTCACACGATCACGCCACCTCGTTCGGTCTCCGCGCGATTCGTTCTACAACATTCACATGATCACGCCACCTCGTTCGGTCCCCGCATGATCCATCCTACAACATTCACATGATCACGCCACCTTGTTCGGTTCCCGCGCGTTCCATGCTACAACATTCTGAATCATGCCACCTCGTTCGTTCCCCGCATGACTCAACAAGAAACGATGCAACACCAGAGAACTTTCCAACACGTTGCACTGGCAACCATAGGCTCTATGACCTTTCTTATATCATATACACTACCCACACAATACAAACACCCGCATACAAGTATCAATCATCATACAACCACATTCAGCTTAGCAACCTATGAGTAGATCTAGGTGTTCACACATTACAATACAATATATAGGTATATATATGATATAGTTCATGTATCAATTAACTACGCGTATGCATATAGATAACACGTAAGTATGAATGATTTCAATAGATACTTCTACTATGAAACGATAATGAAAGAAGGAAGAAGAGATCACATCAGTCCTCACCTTGGCCTTAGATCTGCAGATGAATAAAGGAGAAAACAAGCAGATATGAAGGTTACACCTTTCCACGAAACATATCTACAAGGAAATGGGTAGGTACTACCACCAAAAGATTCATGATAAGAGATCTAAGATAAGAGAGAAGAATGAAATAAAGAAAACGAGAACTGGGGTTCCTTACTTCACCGGTGACCAGATCTAGAACAAGAAGAAATCTATAAACAGATTTCGATCGGTTTGTTGGGATCTTCGACGACTTGGCTTCAGTGTGCAATTAACAACGACTACCAAGGAAATGGAAAGAGACGCAGACAATAGAGAGATGAGTGAAAGAGAGAGAGATGAGTGAAAGAGAGAGAGGTCGCCAAGAGAGAACAAGAGAGAAGAGAAGGGGAAGCCTCTTTTTATAGGAAAAGAAGAGAGAGCCCTAGGATAT
The DNA here is from genome assembly GCA_905132765.1 of Moricandia arvensis. Taxonomy (NCBI): domain Eukaryota; kingdom Viridiplantae; phylum Streptophyta; class Magnoliopsida; order Brassicales; family Brassicaceae; genus Moricandia; species Moricandia arvensis. The sequence goes on from CAJHQP010009773.1 coordinate 4,629, forward strand.
ACTACACAGAACTAAATTAAAAGAAGGAAAAATGAGCTTTTAATCTAATTTAATAAGGGAATAGAAAACCCATATACCGGCGGGCCGGGATGTGACATTTACGTTCTAAATTATTAGTTTAATAGCATCTTTAATATAAATTTTATTTTTCTACTAAATAGAATATCTATATAATGAAATTAAGTTTATTACAAATCTACTTTATTTTATAGTGAAAATTAAGTAATGGAAAAAAATTACTCAATTTCTGAAGTGAATCCCAATATTTCATTATAAAATGAAAAATAAACTGTGATTTGAGCAGTTTTACTCTAAATCGTATTTTAGAGTAAATTATAGAATATGATTGGAGCATTTCTTTTTAAAATGAGTAATGAATAAAAAGGAAACAAGAATATTTTTTAGTCTGAACTCTATTTTATATTAAAAGAAAAAAAAACTCCATTTATAAAAAAAAAGAAGTGGTGTTAGATATGATCTAATCACCTGCGCACGCCATACAAAAAATCTCTAATATTAATTAGTTTTGTAATATATATATGTCTAAAATATGACGATGGCTTACCATTATTTATTTTCAGAAGACGTTATCAGATCATGCATATGTAGATATTCTCTTGGAATTTAAAACTGGGTTTCTGTCTCTATTAAACATTTTTTGTATTGAATGTAAACTATTTCATGAAGCTGAGTCTTCAACATTATTGGAGAAAAGGTGTTAGAAAACTAAATAAATAAATAAGTATATATATATATATATATATCATCTTGATCCAGTATACACGTCTACTAATTATTCCTTTTCTTAACTATTGATAATTGTTGATTCGGTGGAATAAAATTATCATCCACAAGAGCCATAACCAGTGCTAGCTCTGGACACGAGCGGAGGAAGCATGTGCTTCCGGCCGCCGCCATATTATTAAGTAATATATCGGCCACATATTTGGTTAATGTGACTTTGTCTAGACTTCTAGTGTTATTGTTCTCACAAAGCACACCAATGAGGTTGGGTTCAAATCCCTGCTGGTGATTTTTTTTTTAATTTTCATGTGGCCTCCAAATGTGTAGGGCCGACTCTGGTCACAACTTACAAACGTGTATATAAACAAATAGTATAAACTGAAACTGAAAGTATTGAGAAAAAGGTGTTGTGTTGTCGAAGAAGCCAAATGCGATTTCGAGAACACCGAGGTGGCCTAGCGGCAGTACTCAGGTTGCTTCTCACACACGACTACCCGCATATGGCCTGGGCCACTAAGTGTCCTAGAGGTTTCTCGGGTACATTTTATGGTTTCTGGCGAGGTGGCCCTTCGGAGTGAGTCCAGTCACTATAAAAAGTTCAACCTATACAGTTTTATATTTTTGAACGTTTCACTTTAAAGGAAACGCGCCCCCACACGCTCAACTAATTCTCTCTCCAAGGCGACAAAGTGAGATCTTCTTCGTTCTCTCTCCACCAGCGTCGTCTACGGCGTCGGTCCCCACCTCCAGCCATGCCAAAGAAAAGGAAGCAGAAGAAAGTAGTCCCTGGTTGTAGCCCCTCCGGCTCCAACGCTTCCTCCTCGCATAGGACGTCTTCCCCCCCCGAGGGTTCCTTGACGTCTAGATCTGAGAAGCTAGCTGTCACCCCGGCTTCTCTTTCTGTTGCAGCTCAGTTGCCTGGCCCTTCCACCGCGCCAACCAACTCTCTCCCTTTGGAACTTGTTGTACCAGCGCAGGACTCTGCTTCCGCCGCTGCTGCACATCTTGAAAACCCTAATGCCCAAATTTCAGAAACAATTGAAATTGTGTCAGAAGAAGCTGATCAGGAGACATAAACTTCGAAGGGTCTTCAAACTCGTAACGCGCCTGTCGCTAAGCAACCTGTTGCCCCTCAGCCTAAATTGCCTGGACCCATTCCCCAATCCGTCAGAATGCAAGCCTCTCTTTGGAAGGAAAAGGTGAAACCCAACGCAGGCAAGCTCGATCCAGAGGGTAAGCCATTTTTCTTGGAATCTGGTGAGACTTGTGTCACCATTCCTAACTCTGTAATTGAGAAGAACAAAAAGGCTTGGGACAGCTTCATCATTGGCCAGTTTTACGAAGGGGCTCCTTCGAGAGGTGCAGTCCATGCCATTGTCAACGGGATCTGGAGCAAACAGAGGCCAACATCTCTGTCTCTAAGATGGAAGGAAACGCTTTTCTGTTCCGAGTTCCATGCCCAAACGCTCGTCGCCATATTCTCTCGCAATGCCTATGGCAAGTGGAAGGGCAAACCATGTTAGTGGCGAAATGGGCTCCTGGAGTCAAACCGGAAAAGCCAGCTCTAACAACGGTCCCTGTTTGGCTTGATTTTGTGGGAGTTCCTCTGCAATTCTTTAATAGGGATGCTCTGAAAGAAATTGCTGGCCAAGTTGGTCATCCTATCTACCTTCACCTGTCCACGGAAAACCTCACAAATATTGAAGTGGCCAAGGTGTATACGGTTATTGATCCCCGCAAACCCATTCCAGAAGCTGTTAATGCTCGCTTTGAATCGGGAGAGGTAGTCAGAATCACAGTTTCGAGCCCTTGGCTTCCTTCTTTGTGCAGCCATTGCTCTTCTGTAGGTCATACCATTTCAAAATGTCCTAACGCTCCCCCGAGATGTGATACCTGCCGGTCAGTTAAGCACTCTTCTAGCTCCTGCCCGCGCTTAAATCCTCAGGGCCAGCAGGTCCCTAAAAGGACTGGTAAGGCCCCTATTGCAAGCCAATTCCCTATTGTTGGTGCTCCAAGCAACCGAACTCTGCGCTCTCGCATTGAGAAAATTCCTGCTGTTAAGTCTAAGCCCTTAACGATCAAGAATAGGACTCTAGCAGCAGTGCAAAAGCCCACAAATCCACATGTTAACAAACCGCACTCTCCGTTGCTGCGGACATCGCCGGCTCCTGGTTTCTCTCCTCAGAATGGGAAATTTTGCATTGACCTCTGCGCTGGCCTGTTTGAATCTCCAAAACGCCAGAACTCGGGTTCTCGCATTTTTTCCTCAGACAAGGATGATGATGACCCAGACCTATCTACCGAGGGGTTCTCCAATGATGAGGATAACCCGTACGATGAGGGTGATAAGTATACCGCGGTGCTTTCCCGGCGGTCTCCTAAGCAAGCAAAGAGTAAGAGTAAGGCCAGGTCTAGGGGCCCTTTAAACCGCTAATTTTTCCCCTTATGGATATTTTTTGCTGGAACATTAGGGGTTTCAATGATAAAACAAAAAGAAATGGATTTCGGAAGTGGCTTCGGCTGAATAAGCCCGTTTTTGGAGCTTTGCTTGAGACGCATGTAAATAATGGGAAGGCTGCGTCAATCATTAATAAGGTCTTTCACGGCTGGTCTTTTGAATGTAACTACGAATTCTCGGAGTTAGGAAAGATATGGGTGGTGTGGCAATCTGCTGTCTCAATTTCAGTTGTCCACAAATCTCTCCAGAGTATCTCTTGTGTTGTTCATATGCCCTTTGTCTCCTCTGCCTTTGTAGATTCTTTTGTCTACGGCTCTAACTTCAGGAAAATAAGGCGTGATCTTTGGTCTGAGCTTGGTTATCTATCATCTTCTCCTTCCTTACTTAATATCCCTTGGACAGTTCTGGGCGATTTTAATCAGATTTTGGACTCTTCTGAGCATTCTCTGGCTGATCAGTTCTCTTCATCCAGAGGCATGAGGGACTTCCTATCTTGCACTCACACTCTTGGGCTTTCAGATCTCCAATTCTGCGGGAATTCTTTTACCTGGTCTAATAATCAAGGTGCATCGGTTATCTCAAAGAAACTTGACAGGATCCTCGTCAATGACAAATGGCTTCAGTGCTTTCCAGCCTCCCTCGGCATCTTTGGTGACCCAGGTATCTCTGATCACAGTCCTTGTTGCGTGCTCCTAGATGCCCAAAAGCCTAAACTAAAGCATCCCTTCAAGTTCTACACTCTCTTGAATGATAATCCTGAATTTGAGCTGATAATCAAGGACTGCTGGAATTCCCTGCCTTTTTCGGTACAAAGATGCTACTGGTCTCCAAGAAGTTAAAAGCTCTGAAAGGCATCATTAGAACCTTCAGTAGGGACAATTATTCAAATATTGAAAAAAGGGTTTCTGAATCTTTTGAGGAGCTTACTGCCTGCCAGCGAGTCCTTCTCACCTCACCTTCACCGGCTGCAGGTGTAAAAGAAAGGCAAGCCTATGCAAAATGGGCAGCCTTAGCCAAAGCGGAGGAGTCTTTTTTCCATCAAAGGTCGCATGTATGTTGGTTGGACAAGGGTGATTCCAGCACTGGCTTCTTCCATAGGCAAGTCCGAGCTAGGACTTCTCATAACCAAATATTCTTCTTGAAGGATGATAGTGGAGGCATTCTAAAAACCAAGGAGGAGATCCTGGCTCATGCCGTTGGATTCTATGAGGATCTGTTGGGTGGTAGGTCTCTACCTCCAACATCATCTATTGAGGATATCTCGGGATTGGTTCCTTATCGCTGCTCTTCCTCTGTTATGGATTCATTGGCTGCTCCTTTCTCTAATCAGGACATCTCTTCAGCTTTCTTTGCTCTTCCAAAGAACAAAGCACCAGGTCCGGATGGCTATCCCGCTGAATTATTCACGGCCCATTGGAGAACAGTTGGTCCTGACTTGGTTGACGCGATTCAGGAATTCTTCACTTCAGGCAGGTTGCTTCAACAGTGGAATGCTACCATTCTCACTCTTATTCCGAAGAAGCCAAATGCGATTAACATCTCTGACTTCAGGCCTATTTCTAGCTGCAACACAGTATAAAAAGTGATTGCCAAGCTTCTAGCTAACAGATTAAAGAAAGTGCTGCCTAGTGTTATATCCAACACCCAATCTGCTTTCATCCCTGGTAGACTCCTCGTTGAGAATGTTCTTATGGCGACTGAGCTAGTTCAAGGCTATAACTGGAAAAACATTTCCAAAAGATCTATTCTAAAAGTCGACCTGAAGAAAGCTTTTGATTCCCTCAATTGGAGCTTCATCTTGTTCATCCTCAAGGCCCTCGGATTTCCTTCATCCTTTGTAAACCTGGTTGCTGAATGTATCACAACAACTAGGTTTTATGTGGCAGTAAATGGGGAGTTAGGGGGATACTTTAAGGGTTCTCGTGGACTTCGTCAAGGTGACCCGTTGTCCCCTTATCTTTTTGTCTTAGCGATGGAGGTTCTTGGACAAATGCTCAACAAAGATTATCGTCAAGGTACCATAGGGTTTCATCCTTTGGCGTCCAACCCGGAAATCACTCATCTTGCCTTCGCAGATGACATTATGATATTCTTTGATGGGGAAAGTGGATCTCTCCAGCATATTGCAGATACCCTTGACAGATTCTCTCAGTGGTCTGGTCTCACTATGAACAGAGCTAAAACTGAGCTTTTTATTGCATGAATGAGCCAGGACGAAGCTGCTGACCTTACGAGTCTAGACTTCTCACTAGGCTCACTCCCGGTTCGGTATTTGGGTCTCCCGTTGATTCACAGGAAATTGCGTATCTGTGATTACAGACCTCTCCTGGACCAGCTCAAAAAACGTTTCACAGCATGGACAGCCTGTGCTCTCACCTACGCGGGCCGCTTACAGCTCCTCTCCTCCGTGATTTTTAGCACTATCAATTTCTGGTTTTCGAGCTTTATCTTGCCTAAAGGCTGTATCAAAGCTATTGAATCCATGTGTTCCAGGTTCTTATGGAATGGAAACATCACAAGGAAAGCGGCTGCTAAGGTTTCATGGAGCTCGGTTTGCTTACCAAAATCAGAAGGAGGTATTGGGCTTCGGGACCTTTCTGTTTGGAATAAAACACTCTGCCTGAAGCTAATATGGCTCCTTCACTTGGAAAATGAGTCATTGTGGGCTTCTTGGTCTAAGCATCATCGCCTCAGAGGAGTCAGCATATGGAGTTTAGATGGAAATGATCAAGCTTCTTGGATTTGGAAAGCCATCCTTAAACTGCGCACTCCCGCAGAAAATTTTTTCAGGTATGATGTTGAAAATGGCCTCTGTGCAAGCTTCTGGTTTGATCACTGGTGCCCCCTAGGCCCTTTGATCAAAATCTTCGGGAAGAATGGACCAAGCCACATAGGAATTCCCCTTCATGCCAAGCTTCGGGAGTGTTGCTCTGACACAGGTTGGAGGTTGAGGCATGCGAGATCCCCTCAGGCTGAAAACCTCCAGATTCTTCTATGCTCTACTGCTCTTCCCAGCTCAGCCACCGACTCAGATAGATACAGATAGGAAGTTGATGGCTTATCTCTCACCTCTTTCTCTACGTCCCATACATGGAATGCTATTCGGGTGAGAGGAGTGAAACAAATTTGGGCAGAGGCGATCTGGTTTAGTGGCCATATCCCGAGCCAAGCTTTTCACATGTGGGTGGCTCAGCTAAACATGCTACCTACTCGCGATCGGATAACTACTTGGGACCCTGGTACAGCCTCAGCCTGCCTCCTTTGTAACCAAGCCGATGAAAGTAGAGACCACCTTTTACTAAGGTGCGTTTTCAGCGAACAAGTCTGGAATCTGGTTATTAGCCGCCTCGGGTACCCTCCCCTTCGCTTGACATAAAGGATAGCACTTGCCCCCTGACTCTACGTCGCCTTGCAGTGCATACTACAGTCACCCGGCTTTGGTTCGAACGTAACAACCGTCTTCACAACAACTTGTGCTCCACTCCACAAGTTCTTTTCAAACTGATCGATAGGACGCTCAGGAATATCATCCTCGCTAGGAAGGCTCGCAAAAAGTTTCGCCCTCTTATGAGACTATGGCTGAAATTTTCTTAGTTGTCTTCTAGTGAACTTCTTCCTAGCATGAAAGCTTCTTTGTTGTTTTTTACTTTTTGGCAGCAAACGGCTTGACCGCATCTCTCGTTTTGTAAATGTACAACCAGCTTCATTTCTATGATAATTCAAATACTTATAAAAAAAAAGAATGATAAAAGGTTTAGCAGGTTAGGTAGTCAAGTGGTTCGCCGCTGAGCTTCACCCATCTTTATCAACCTTCTTCTTCCAAAGGAAAACGAAAACAAAGTCGAATATGAATACGAATACGTAGGCATCATACACTTTCTGTTGGATAATTTGAATGTCAGTGTCGTTCACACTATATAGTTTTTTTTCATTTTGGTTAGTTGTCCAAACCATTAGATTTATTGGTCATTCTTTGTTTAGATCGATGGTGACCTTTGTTCTGTTCCTCTATATGTTCAGATAATATAGTCTCGACTGTTGTTGTAATATCCCAAAATGCCAAGTCCAACAAAAAAAATGGTTTAAAAGGAAAAATCTACTTGATTCAGAGCTTATTACAGTTAAACCCACATATTTTTTCCTTATACATAGATTTCTCATCTTCTCTTTTCTTCCATCATAAATCCACAACGGAGTTCTATAGAGATCATGAGAGACAAGAAAACCATAGTCGTCAAATTGTCTTTTCACTTTCTCTTTCTCGCGCGTCGCTCACTCTCTCTCTCCTCGCACCGAGCCCGAGCGGCCGCCTGCCTAGTCACTGGAAAACTGTGATCCTGCCTTGCCGTCTGCCGGTCGTCGCTTGCCATCACCCTCAAGCGGAGCGCTTGGTTCATGGTTCATTGTGTGTTGTGTTCGTTCTTCATCTCATTTTCAGATCTATTCTCAAGATATACTATCCAAGTGAAGTGTTCTCGAAACCAATTTCTTATCTTAATCTTTTATATTGTCTAATGATAAATTAGGAATGGTTAGTTAGTTTGTTGTTAGGTTGATAGATTATAATGGTTGCTAATATATTCATCTTACATGTTGCATAAGAATGTCATACTATTAAATGACTTAATGAATTGATTGTATTAATATGATGGATTGATTAATGAGTAAATGATTGATAATTGAATGTTGATATGATTGTGATTATGAATTGTATCGGCTTTGTTAGACGAATCGGACGAGATAGGTTATTAAGTGCAAGTAATGAACTAAATGAATGATACTGAGAATGGGACTATGTGATTGATTGTGATTGGTGAGGGTCCAGTTGAAAAGGTGATGTCGAATCTGAGCATAATTGAATATGTGGCAGTGGAAAGACAAGCAAAGGGAGCCTAAAGAGACGTATGCAGGCAGTTAAACATTGACGAGTGCATTAAGTACGCTAGGTGGGGTGTGTGTGGTTTTACCCATTGTGTCAAGTCGTGGAATGTGGTGTTAGGTGTTTGGTGATGTTGTGATATCTTGCGATTTTCCTGGTTTTGCTTATTTTATGTGTGTTTTGACCTTTAAATTAGCATTTAACCATTATTAGGTTGCATGGTTATGCATTAGTTTCTGTCAAGTGATGGAGTGACTATGGATGATTTAGAGGTGATTAGAGCAATATTGAGGCAAAATGGTGAAAATGAGGCGTGGGCGTATTTTGGACTAATTATCATAGAGATCAGATCTTTGCAACTTCTAGAGGTCGTTATATACGAAGTGGGACTCACAACGACCAGACATAGCGACATGGTGTGGTCGCTATGAGATGGAAGCCTTGAACGACTAATAGTATTATCGAAAAAACCTTAGCGGTTCCGCTATATTTGATGCAGGACTTAGATTTACCACATGGCGACATCAACATGTCACTAAAAACAAGTGAACAAACTACTAAGTATCGCACCTGGCACTCTATAGCGGAAAAATAAAATTGTTACAACCATATCAACCACGAGTAACGATTTGTGGCCCCTTCGGATGAAAATATCCACATTTTCCCACTTATTCCTTGTTGACCTAGGTTTCAATTGACTAAGCTCGTTTTTAGAAGACCTATATATATATACTTCTGGAGGCCAGAAACCAAAAAGATATTGTTTTCTCTCTTAAGACAATCATCTTTTGGTGAAAAATCAAAAAATTTCATCTTATATGCAATTTATTGTTTGAATATTGTGTTTTTCTTCGATGTCCATATTATGAGATCAAGTGGTAGGCACATCTCAATCGTTCCGATTTTTTTTAAAAATTTACATATATAAAATACACTACCAAACAAAAAGTTTTCTGTTCAAAACATATTTTACATAATGCTATTGCTTGGTTTAACATCTTTCGATATCAATTGAAGGTTTGATTTTTTCTTAGGACATCTCCTACCCATACACTATTTTAGTGTTAAAACCACACATTTACATTTTCAACCCTAACACCACATTTTACATTACATTTTTTTAATATTATAAAGTTATAAATTTTATTATTACTTAATAATATATATAATAAATATTTTTATGTAACTGTATTGCACTAAAATATTTTATAAATAAATATTTACTAAATTAACAATAAATAATAGTAAAATAACAAAGTTACTATTATAATATATGTAATATAATGTTTTCTTTATTTATTTTACTATTCTATATGTATTTATTTCACTATTCTATATGTATTTATTTTATCACTAGTATTTATTTAACTTAAGATTTTATTAATAAAAATAAATGAATAGTATTTAGCATGGTGAATAGTAGTTTACCAAATTTGGTGTAGTACTATAGTTTTACATTACAATTGTGTGGTTTTTAAAGTTGAGTTGGAGAAGTTTTAATGTAAAAATAACACTGAAATAATGTTTTAGCGTCGGATTAGAGACGGCCTTAGTCATCTATGATTGTATCTCTTTTTTATTAACTCGAGGGTGCCTATGAAAATCCCAAACTAATTTCTAAAGGAATGTGCAACTCATAGATGAACCTTCACTCTAGGAATTCAAATGAAACCTAAAGCATGGACTCATATCCATATGACTATTAGGTGAAATATAGTGGGATGCATTCAAACATAGATTGCTTAGCTTCCTAAAATCTGCTTACCACTAAATTATGCTTTTTGATCTATCTATTGGTCAGTGAATCTGTTGTATTCCATGGTATGTGTTTGCATTGCACATGGTATTCTGATCGATATTTTGGCTTCTTCTTTTATTGAAATGTTGATTTTTGATTGCTTTTTTAATTTGTATTGGTCACACTGTGTTGATATATTTAAAGTACATAAATGCTTTTTTTTTCTTGATGTGAATCAAATTCAAAGAAAATAAAGAGCCAAAAAGATTAAGAAAATACTCGTTTAAGGTTTGTATATTATAGAGCAGCCTCACAACTTGATTTTTTTTTCTTTTTAGGAGTACATAATTATCATAGAAAATTTAAATTTCCTAATCCTAAAAAGTGTACTGTATATTGTGGGGCTTTTGGCCCCCGCACATTGGTCCAACGCATGTTAACTTTTTACTGGTGCACAAATATTTAAGACACTTTAAAAATTAACAAACTCCACTTTGATGAAAAAAATTCTACAAGACTCTTTTTCATGTCTATCTTGTGGGGGAGAGCTCCTTTGTTTCTTAGCATCGGGCAACAAGAAGTAAATTCAAGTAATGTTTGAACTTCTCCGTTGTAACATATTTTGGTCAACATGTCAGATGTATTTTCAGACGTACACACCTTCTCCAATAATAGTATCTCCAAGAATAGCATCTCCAAGAGGCCCTTAAAGCCTCAAATCTGAGGTTTTTGGTTCTCCAAGAGACTCTCAAACCCTCAAATTTTTAGGGCATGATTAGTGAAACCTCAAATTTAAGGGTCCATTGTTCAGATCCTGAAACCATTATTTACTTTTCATTTTAGTGCTTATAAGTTTGTAACTTATATATAATTGTAATTGTATTAATTTTCTTACCACTTTAATCATTATAACTATATTTTACTTAAGTATTCAGATATATCTTATATATATATATATAATTAATACATAAAATATATAAATATTTTAAAATAATATAAAATAATACTATTTAAATAGATTTGGTCCCGATCATCCAAGATTACCAAAGACTATCCATACAAATTTGGTGTAGTGGGAGATTGTTGCTGCTCTTTTCTTTATGTATGATTCTTGCTTGTTCAGATCGAATAAAATCATGTGTATTATTATCATCAATAGAGCTTAAACTCGTTAGCAATATTTTATTTTCTTGCTCCATTTCTTTTAAAGATAATTTTTTGGCCTGGTTTTGTATACGCAAATGGGTCATCTCGTAACTTTTTCTCTAGTTATTGCACTTTCTTTCATAAAACCCCACACATGATCAAATGTGAAATCATTTTTTAGTTTTGGGTCTTGCACCAATAATTGTTTTGGTTAATTGATCATATATGGAAACACTATGGAAAAAACAATAGTGACTGATTTTTTTATGAATTAATGTGTGTTTTCTATTGTTATGTTATGTATTTTGTGTTATAATAATTTTTTCTATAAATATCGTGTTTAATATTTTAACATGTATAGATTATATATGTATATAAAATTTAGTGATTAGAATTAGTTTATATTAAAATTGGGGACTAAATTACAAATAACATAAAATTTTAAAGATAAATTTGAGGTTTCTTCTTGGAGCAACTCACCCTCAGATCCTCATTTTGAGGATTCTCCACCCTCACAATGAGCTTCTTTCTGGAAGATGCTCTAATACTTTTCTAGAAGCTGCTAACTCCCTTACTTTATAAAACTTATAGCATTGTGCTCCGTCCTTGCATGATACACTTGATTCTTAGCCAAACACAGTGCATTTTGACTATCACAGTGTAACTGAACACCTCCTTGATCAATAGGCAACTCGGATACAAGTCCTTGTACCCATACTGCTTCCTTAGATGTTTCTCCAACTGTCATATAGCTTTTGTGGTTGACACTGCTACAACAAGTTATTGTCCCCACATCCAATATATAGATGCTCCTGCAAGAATAAAAATATACCATGTGATATCCACCATAATCAGAGTCCACGAACCCCGCGACCAAACCACACTCTTGACCTCTAAACATAAGTCCTTAGTCACTTGTTCATCGCAAGTATCTTTTGACAACATTCCAATGACTTACTCCAGCATTTGACATATAGTTAATTACGTAACTAATTGCCTGTGCTAAATCCAAACACTATTGCATACATTAAGTATCCAAGTATGCTAGCATAAGAAATCTGCACCATATCTTTTATCTGTTAAAGAGATTCTGGACATTTTTATGTTGAAAGTACGAAGTGCTTCGCCAAAGATGTAGAAACGTTTGAAGACACTTTTAGTATTAAGGTTATGAATGGAAACCATTAGCAGGATGGTTTTAGAGTGGCAAATGTCAAATCAAAAAAAATTCATCAATCACAAAACATTACAACTAAAAGGCGGTTTTCATGAAATAACGCTTGTGAAAAAAAAAACTTTTTGTTTGTTCTAACTAGCTGGAAAAACGGACGTTTCTTACAAGACATGTATTATGGTGCGGTATTATAGTGTAGGTGCGTTTATTCTTTTCTTTTCTATTTATTTTATTTAACTATTATTATATAAATCTGTAATACTCTAGTTTAAGTAAATCATAAATCAGTTTAGTTGATGTATGTTAATATATATATATATATACAAATTAGTTAGTATATTACATAATAGTGCTTTATTCTCTTATTTTAATAATAAACATGTAGTATATTGAAATTTCGAAATGATACTTTAGATATTTGGATATGATACTTTAATATCCTTATATATTAAAAGGGAAAATCGCATAAAAAACCTTGAAAGTGGCACTCACTGACACTTTAAACCTTGAACTTTTTCGACTATCACTTTAAACCTTCTAAGTGGCAATTGTATCACAATAAACCTTCAACTTGGCTAACTTGTACATCAAGTAAAAAGTTGACCTGTTGTACAGGTAAAAGTGATGAGATGTCAGTTTTTTCGAAAATAATTATTATTTAATTAATAAAATAAATAAAAATTAAATAAAAAATCAGAAAATTAAATAAAATCAGATAAAAATCAGAAAAAAAAATAAAATTTTAAAAGTAAATTAAAAATCATAAAATCAAAAACAAAATTCACAAAATCAAAAAATAATTAATAAAATAAATAAAAATAAATAAAAAATCAGAAAATTAAATAAAAAAAACAGATAAATAAAATAAAAATAAAATTTTAAACTAAAATTAAAAATCATAAAATTAGAAAAATATTTCAAAAAATCAAAAAAATTACAAGATTAGTTTAAAAAAAACAAATATATCATCTTTAACAATAACAATTTCAAACATATCACTAATGACGATAGTGGTTTCTCACATAATCATTATCAATGACGTTTTGACATATTCCTAACGATAGTTTCATCGTTGACTTATCTCTAAAGATAATTTCATCCTTGATATATCCACTGTTTTAAATGATGGTTATCTAAAATATCGTTATTGACATATCTACCATCATTTTTAATGATGATGTCGAAAACAATCGTTAGAGATAAGTCACAACGTCATTGTTAATGGTTATCTCAGAAACCACTATAATCATCAGTGATATATTTAAAATTGTTATTGTCAACTGCTTGAAACAATCGATAGGTCAACGATGAAACTATCATTAGAGATATGCAAAAAAATCATTGTTAATGATTTTATTTTATTTTTATTTTTTGTATTTTAATTTATTTTTTGATTTTTTGAAATATTTTTCTTATTTTATGATTTTTAATTATTTTAAAATTTTATTTTTATTTTAATTATCTTATTTTTATTTAATTTTCTGATTTTTATTTAATTTTTATTTATTTTATTAATTAATTTTTTGATTTTTGATTTTATGATTTTTAATTTACTTTAAAATTTTATATATTTTTTCTGATTTTTTATCTGATTTTTATTTAATTTTCTGATTTTTATTTAATTTTTATTTATTTTATTAATTAAATAATAATTATTTTCGAAAAAAAACCGACACCTCATCACTTTTGCCTGTACAACAGGTCAACTTTTTACTTGATGTACAAGTTAGCCAAGTTGAAGGTTTATTGTGATACAATTGCCACTTAGAAGGTTTAAAGTGATAGTCGAAAAAGTTCAAGGTTTAAAGTGTAAGTGAGTGCCACTTTCAAGGTTTTTTATGCGATTTTCCCTATATTAAAAGAAAAATATTTTTAGATAGAATCTTTTAATGTGTTCACACATGATGTGTCATCACAAAAGAAATTTTAGCTCCTGATTTTTTTTTTTAAATTGGATTGGACTCGCTAATCAAATTGTGATTCGGTCTTCTATTCGGTTAGGATTTAAGTTGACTTGGGTTGAGTTAAACCAAAAAAATTGATCAAAAAAATTAGTCACCCGGTAAAATCATATATATATATAATGGGGCACTTTTCTCTCTTCTGAGAGTGTCCACGTGGGTAATTCTTAAAGTGTGTGGGTCCCAAATTTTATCCGGTTTAAATTGATATGATTTTCCTGGTTTCGTGTTCAGTCTAATTATATATATAAGATTTGTTGGGTTATGTAATATATATGAAAGCCTAAGGTGAAACTCTGCGTTTTGTGTACGAGGTTATTAGGGTTTTATTCATTGTGTCTTTCCACGCTTCAGTCTCGCCGTTTGACGCTTCAACTTTGATCTCTTAACCTCCATTATCATTCAACGGATCTCTCTTAATTTCGTCCTCCCGTCTCTTAACCTCCCCTATCATTGAATGTTTCTTGCTTTCTCCAATAATTGTTAAACACATTAAAGTCTGTAACGATGTCGAACTCTTCGGATCCTTCATGTAAAACTACAAATAGGAGAGGCTTGTGAGAAGACTACATCTTCAAAACCACTGTCTATCAAGCGTACGAAGATTTTTTGAAAATGGTTTCCTCCGATGTTGTTGTTGCGCAAACCACTTCGACGATCTCTCCGCTTGGTAGATCTTCCCAGTTCAATATTGCTTGCATGCTGCGTTTTTGGGAATCATTCTACTTATCCTTGATGAGAAGGTATTGAAGCGACCATCATCTTATATTAAGATATTTAAAAAAAATTTAAAAGGCAATGATTTTAATTCAATAACTTTATATGCAGGATTCTTCGATTCATCGCTTTATTCCTGCTGGTCACCCCACTTACTACCGACCATCTTTACGAGATGGTTTTGTGGTGAAAGTTTCACGTATAAGCTCACTGACTGCAGTAAGAAAATGGCTAATCCTATGTTTATATATATGATTTTTTACAGACAAAATTTCGGATATAAACTGAATAGTTAGACGTATAACTTCTTATTTTTCAGACTAAGCTTCTAAATTGTTTTTCTTTTGTGTATTTTCTGCTAGAGATAATTGCTTTGAAATCTAATTGAAACTTAAATGGATAGCCTAATATCTCAGGGTGAGCAGTTCGTAAGGTGAGATATATGGGAGATCTTGTGGAAGTGTATGAAATGAATTCTGTTATTTATAAAGAATAAATACGTATAATATCAATCTCGGTGGATCCATTATGCACTGATGTTCAATCATCAAACAGTGAGTCCCTCCCAATAAACCAAGACCGTTGAAAAATATTTGTTTTTTACTTATTGTCTTAATCTTACAATTATGTTTTATTAAGGGCTTATTTGTGAGATAACAAAAAAAATGGGCAATTGGTTTTGTAGAGAGATATACTTCTCACTAGCTAAGAAATATTAGGTTCTCTACAGACAACATCGCCACCTTAGACCTTATACTGCAACAGATTCAGTTGTAACCAAATTATAGTGCAGCCAGAAAACATAAACAACATTTAGGTGACGATGCAGAAATAAAAACATACTCAGTGTAATGATTTAAGTCATAATTTGGTAAAACAAATTCTCTTTTTACATGCTTAATACACCAACTAAAAAAAAGGATAGAAATAAAAAAAAACATAATGGATATAAACTAACATGCAAATCGGTAAGTTTCAAGAATAATGCCGAAAGCCAAAATTATTAATTAAAAACAAAATAGAAAACGCAAAGTAAACAAACTACCAAAATTATTAATTAGAAACAAAAATAGGAAACGCAAAGCAAACAAACCCCGCGCTTGCGCGGGGTTAACGATCCCTAGTTGAGTAAAACTAGTGACCTAGTAAACACCAAAACTCGGATTTTTCAAATTTAAATTTAAAAATATATAAATTTAATTATATTTTAAAAATATTTCAAATTAGTTTAATATTAAATTATAAAAATAAAATAAAATATTAGATATTAAAAATAATTTGAAATATTTTTAAAATATAATTAAATTTATATATTTTTAAATATAATTAGATTGGTAGTTAAGTATGGGCTAATGGCTACCGCACGTGGATTTTGTGACAGAAACCTAGTGAATTATTGGTATTGATGATCATGTTTATATGTTTATATGGCTATCGAGACGTCTCTGGCCTATATAATATTAATGTCTTTTACTTTTGTTATTAAGTTTTTATTCATAACAATTTTGGCCAATGAAAATAGAACACTTAGCAAACAAATTTAATTTCTAGCCGTATCAACACATTCATTTTACTTTACTTTTTTATCAAAATCACACTATATTTTTCTCAAAACCACAAGATTTTTTCTATCAGAACCGCACTTATCCTGCAAAACGTATGAACGCTACCCTTCGCGCCACA
>CAJHQP010009774.1:0-21126 GCA_905132765.1 Moricandia arvensis
ATGAAGACTTGAAGCGGCAAGTAGCTATGTTAACTTCCAAAAATATGTGGTTGGCAGAGAGCGTAGCTCTCTCCAAAGGTCGTCAAATCGCGATGCTTAGGGAGATGGGCGAGGCGAACCACCGTATTTGGGTATTGGAGAACGAGAAAGCCGCGATATACCATAAGTTCACCTTCAAGATCGATCAGATCCATACGTAAAGTGAGAAGATCATAACCAAGGTGGAAGCTGAATTTCTTTCGAAGTGCCTAGTTCGGCCGAGAGGTTCGAGAGGTATATGGCCAAGCAGAAAGAGATTGATTTGAGGCGATCTTTGTACATTCAAGTCAAGGGGACTTTAAAGCGCATTGAGAAGCTGATGGACCGAGGTGTCCGGGTGCCTCCTTCTGAAGTGACCGAACTCAAGAGGGATGAGAGTTGCTTCCTTAAGGATTTGAATGAGATGAACGTCTTGGAAATCGCCGTTCAGCCATTCAGCCATGCTCGGTTGGAGATTATCGTTGTAGTTGTAATCACTGAACTTTCCATTTTTGTTGTTGATTTGATTTCCATTTTTTGTAATATTAATTTCGGTGAACACTTTTGGTATTCCGTTTTTTACGTTCGGCGGAAAAAGAACCGTTCTTGAACCGTTACGACTTTCCCCTTTCTTTTTTTTTTTGGCTGGTGTCACCTCGTGGGTTGCATATTTATTGTGTCGCTTCGTTGTCCGTGCCCAACCTCTATAAATACTAACCCTCTTGTTTGCATTTATTTCACCTACAAATTTTCTCCACTTTCCTTTACTTTGTTCTTTTGTGAAGCCGAATTGTTTGCTTGTTCACATTTGTCACGCCGAAGATGGGAAAGGTTAGCCTCAAATTCCCGATTTATGCTGACTTGTTTGCTGAAGACCTCGCCATTGAGGAGACGGGCCCTCCTTGTCTTACTGCCAACTCGGGGGAGCAAGTTGAGCTCATGCGGGTTGATCTCAAGGGAGAGAATTTAACCAGCGGGTAGGACGTCGTTAATGCTAAGGAGGGCGAGACTGGCGGATGCGAATCATCGTGACAGAGAGGGAGAAGACGTCGATAATATGAGCAGCGATTTGCGCAAAGTCAGGGAGGAGGAGATGCCCGATAATGGCTCCGACTCTCTAAGTCAGATGGGGGGTCTTGTTACAGTGGACCGGCCTATCCCGTTGAGCGCTCAGGCGTTGTTTGAGGTGGCTTTTACCGACCGCGTCGTGTGCCACTATGTAAGGGGACACCGTTTATGAATAATCACGACGCATTGGCCTAGTTGTTTCGTCAAATTTGTTATGGGCCGAAGGAGCTGCCAGCGGTGCCAGACATGGTTAGGCCTCGAGAATACCTCAAAATGGCATGGCTGTGTTTCTTGGTAATATTTATCTCCGGCTGCTTGTCGCTTTCTCTGTACCCCCCCCCCTTTTTCTTTTGCTCATGTCTATTTTAATGTTTGTTGTTTTCCTATTATATCAGTACGCCTCTTACGTGAATGAGCCTGTGATGGGCTATGAAAAGGAGGTTCGCAGATTGGAAACCACTCTTCGCGACTCGGCAGAAGACGCCGAGAAGAAAGAAAAAAAGCGTGCTTCAGAAACTTGATCTGCTTTCGGCGAAGAAGAAGAGTTGGCGGACGATCTAGAGGCGACCCGGAAGAGCTTGGCCAAGGTTGACAGGAAACTAGAGAAAGCTTGATTGGGCCGGAAACGAGCCTGGACTCGCGCGGCGGTCCTGGAGACCGGGCGAGATAAGACGAAAGCGCTTATGACTTCGGAGGTTTGTCGGCTTAGGGAGTCGAGATCCCAGGCGCTGCTGGACGTAGAGGATGCTCTGCGCAAAATGTTTCAACGCCACTAGGATAATTTATGCAAGCACATCGTTGAGACCAAGGTCGTGCACAAGAAGTGGCTCATGTACAGCCAGGTAGTCGGAACGCAGCGTTGCTTGAAGAAGATGGTGATGCATGACGACTGATCTTGGTATTTGTGCCATCGCATTTATTCCTTCGCGACTTTCTCGAAGCAGCATTAATTTAGCCGTGTTGGCATGTGTTATTTTGATTATAAATAAGCATTGTTCCGTCCTTCCATTTAATTTAACGCATTCCTTTCTCCTTTGCATGTGAAACGATGGCTAAACTGCCACACTTTAGGCCGTTACGTCGTATCCAGCATTCTGGAACCCGTTTTCGTATCTGCAATGTTGCTCCGGTCTGTTGCCCTGGATTTTTCATTGAGGAGACCGAAGGCGAGGAGGTTAGCGAGTATGGAAATGTCTGTGGCATTGTCGGCAAGGATCGCGGTGTTGGCGATGTACAGAAACGGTGCCCGGAGGACGAGGTGGTTGGTGAAAGGACGGAGAAGGCACGAGGAGTTTGGCGAAAGTGGACCTCGAGGGTGAGTCTGTGCACAGTATGTGCATCGGTCTGCGAAACTCTTCAGTCTGCCGGCTGCTCGTCCTCCCAAGGTGTTCAATCCCCAGAAGCCGTCTTCAGCAGGCTTAGGACATACTCGGCCCAGTTAGTCGAGGGGGATGGGGGTTTTGTCCTGTTTTTTGTCATTGAAAACTCGGGTCCGACAACTCTTGAAGTCCATCTACTGTTGTATATTATTTTGAGTAGTGAAATGGGCCACGAATGTTTTCGGCCATATGCTTGTTCTGTCTATATTGTTTAAATTGTATTCGTTTTATTTTAAGTAAACGAGTGTTTTTATTTCTTTTGCCAAAATATTGAAGCATGTTCATTAAATTCAAAAAACCAAGTACATGACGAAGGATAGTTGTGTGATCTGTAAGAAATATCCGATTTAGGTGTTATCTTAGGAAACTAATTAAATCAGAAGTCCATGTAACGAACGAACCGGAGCGTTCCATCTAAGTGCTTGATCAGGGAATAGACAGTCCACCGGAAGGCGCATACTCCGAGAAGATGCCACTTCGGCTGTTCTTGGTGCTACTTCATGTTGACCGATTTTATCGTTGGTCCCCTTCGGGCCTTTAATGAATTTGGTAGGGTTCTCGTAGATTGATATCTGTTTCGAGGTTTCCAGTCGTCATTCGGTCGTGCCGGTAATGACTTTCTTTTTTGAGTTGTAGTTGGACCCTTTCGGGTTGCCTACGTACCTTTGGACAAAGGATCAAGCCACGTGTTGTTTACTCGGTCGTGCCGATATATATATATATATATATATATATATATATATATATATATATATTGTTCTTTTTTTGTTTTTTAGGTAGAGTATCGCTGGAAATTCATTGAGTTGCAAGCACGTGGTACCGATTCACCAATTAACGTTTCGAGCTGATACACTCCGGGCTTGACGTCTCGACGATTTTGTACGGTCCTTCCCACCTCGTACAGAGTTTTCCAACTCCCCGTTCTTTGGTGTTTTCAAACACTTTTTGTTGGACAAGGTTGCCGAGCTCCAACGGCCTATATCTGAACTTTTTGTTGTAGTAACTTTCTATCATGTGTTGGTAATTCTGGATTCGTAAAAGCGCCTGATCGCGTCGTTCTTCCAAGGCATCCGAAGCGTCGAGCATTATATCCTTTTTCAACTCGGTGTTAATGTCATTTTGGCGCATAGTAGACTCGTAACATTTACTTCTATTGGTGCCATGGCTTCAACCCCGAAAGCAAGGGAAAAAGGGGTCTTATTTGTGGCAACCCTCGATGTTGTTTGATGTGACCACAGGACGCCATCTAGCTCGTCAGTCCACTGTCCCTTCTGGAGGTCAAGACGCTTCTTGATTCCGCTGATTATCAACTTGTTGGTCGACTCGGTCTGGCGGCTGCCCATTTGTTTTGGGGTAAATTTCTGTTGGCGAGAATGCAATTATCAGCGTTCGCCAGTCTGAAGACCGATCCTCGAGCGTCCCTTCTAGAATTTTGGTATATTCGTCCTCGGTGTTTGATGGCGCCAATGACTTATGCGGTCATTATCCCGATCAGGACTATGAACTCGGCTTTGTCTTCGATGCGCACGATGTTGGGCTTGTCTATTTTTTGTATCGGGATTGTCCGACAGATTTGATCCTTTAAGCTACTGCCGAGAGACGCTAGTGCATCAGCTTGGAATAGTTTGACGTAGGTATTCATCTGTTCATCCTTCGCGTTGTAATCTCCACTGAACTGATTGACGACGAGTTGTTTGCTTTGACGGCGGCAGCTAGTCGGAGACCGGAGATAAGGGCTTTGTATTCGGACTCGCTGTTCAGGAAATTCAAGGCGAAATGATTGCTGTAAGAGTTTTTTTGTGGGAGACCGGAGGTGTATCCCTACCCCCGGCCCTGATCAAGGAACCACAACTGCTCCGGTTGCAGTTCCAACTTCTCTGGCTGTACCTAGCTTGTTTACTCAAGGATTAATGGAAGAAAACTTTGATGGCAATGGCTTCAAAACATGGCAGAAGAAGATGATGTTCTTTCTGACAACAATGAAGCTGAATAAATTCATCGAGGAGGACAAGCTCATTGTCCCTTACGGGATTAATGATTTGCACACTTTCAAAAGTGTTGACATATGGGTGCATTCTGACTTCATCTGCAAAGGATACCTTTTTGGTCGCCTCATTGAACCATTGTACCGAGTCTACTGTGAGATTCCCACGGAGAAAGAGCTATGGAGATCATTGGACAAGAAGTATGGAGGTGAGGACGCTGGCTGCCAGAAGTATGTGGTTGAAAAATTCCATGAGTTCAAAATGGTGGATTCAAAACCCATGATGGATCAGGTTGAAGCATTCCAGCTCATTCCATGCGAGACATTCACAACTCTCAGCTTCATTCAAAAGCTTCCTCCAAGTTATACGGATTTCAAGAACTACCTGAAGCACCAAAATAAGAAGAAGAAGGGTCTTGAGGAGCTCATCATAAAGCCTTAGATGGGATCCAGA
This sequence comes from Moricandia arvensis, assembly GCA_905132765.1. Taxonomy (NCBI): domain Eukaryota; kingdom Viridiplantae; phylum Streptophyta; class Magnoliopsida; order Brassicales; family Brassicaceae; genus Moricandia; species Moricandia arvensis. Next base: position 4,904 of record CAJHQP010009774.1, read on the forward strand.
AACCGAATTGCTGGTAAGGTCAATGCTAGGGAGCATGGTGTCAACATGGCTGAGCACAAAGGCAAAGGAAAGGCACACACCCACTCTCCTGCTAAGCCTTCCAATACAGCTGCAGTGAAGGATTTTGGAAAAAAAAAATCAAGAAGAAATGCATTGAAATCAATGCAAATGTGGAAAACAATCAAGGGAAAATGTCACTACTACAACAAAGTTGGTTACATGGCTGCTGAGTGTCGCAGCAAGATCAGAGATGAGAAGGCTCAAGCGCATCTCAGTGAGAAGGATCTCGTTGCAGTGGTGACTAAGGTCAACATGGTTGAGAGAAACAACCCTAAAGAGTGGTGGTATGATACAGGTGCATCCACCTACATTTTCACTGATAGGATGATGTTCACCACGTATAAAAAAAGGCAAGACTCAGGAGAAGTTGTTAAAGGGAAACACTGCAGTCTTCAAGATTGAGGCCGCGGCAAGGTGATTCTGAAGATGACATCTCGACGTGAAGTCACTCTGCCAAATATCAAGCATGTGCATGACAATAGGAAGAACCTGGTCTCGGTAACCTTACTCAGCAAGAACAAATTCACCACAAGTCTCGAGGTAGACAAGCTCGTGATTAGAAAGAATGGGGATTATTTGGAGAAAGGGTATGTTAAGGATGGACTGGTCAAAATGAATGTAATGATAGTCCCTCCAAAAGTTGAAGCTCACAAAAGTTCAATGAATATGAGCCACTTGCTTATTTGGTTGAGTTTTTTAATATATGTCATGAAAGATTAGGCCATGTAAACTACACATCCATAGAAAGATTAATATATATAAATCAAATACCAAATGCAAAATAAAAAGTAAACAAAAATGTGAAGTATGTGTACAAGCTAATTCACACAGATTTATGTGATTTAAAATACATGCAAACTAGAGGTGGAAAAAAGTACTTTATGACTTTCATAGATGAGTGGACAAAATATTGTTATGTATATTTATTACATAGCAAAGATGAAACCATAAAAAATTCAAAGAATTTAAACTCTATGTTAAAATTTTTTAAAACAACTATTAAGATAGTTAGAAGCATCAGAGAAGGCCAATATGATGGTCCATTTAATGAATTTTGTAAAGAACATGGAATAATCTATCAAACTACAGCTCCTTATTCACCAGAATCTAATGGCATTGCTGAACGCAAAATTGAACTCTAATGAAGATAATGAATGCAATGTAGGAGGAATCTGATTACCCCAAAACATGTGGGGGGAGAGAAAAGTTGCTTACATCTAACTATATCCTCAACAAAATTCCACACAAAGTAACTGACAAAACTCCATATAAATTATGGAAAGGTAATTTACCTTCATATAAATACCTCAAAACGTGGAAATGCTTAGCAAATGATGTGGTACCACCACCAAAGAAGTTCACTATAGGACCTAAAACAATGGATTGCATCTTCATCGAATATGCACATAGTAGTAGTGGATATCGATTTCTGGTACATAAATCTGAAATATCAGATATTCATGAAAATACAATGATGGAATCAAGAAATGCTTCTTTCTTCGAAAATATTTTTCTTCGCAAGAAAAAAATAAGGTTCAAAACGAACTAGAGAAGAAAGAGATTACGATAAAGACTCAGAAATTGAGACAAATGTCGAGATTTCTATAAATGATATTTCAGAAAATGAAAAAGATGAACCTAAAAGGAGCAAAAGAGCTCAAAATGAAAAAAAAAAATTGGTATTGATTTTTAATGGCATTTTTAGTAGAAAATGATCCAACCCTCTTGGCAGAAGCCATGGTTTCACCATACGCTCCATTTTGGAACGAAGCCGTCAAAAGTGAAGATTATATCATGTAAAATTGTACATGGTATATATCAGATTTACCACCCAAATGCAAAGAATTAGGAAGTAGATGGATCTTAAAACAAAAACTAAACCCTAATGGAACACCTGGTGGCAAACACAGAGCTATGCTTGTAGTTCAACTATTTCGACAAAAATAATGCTTTGAGTACTTTGATACTTATTATCCAGTCACGAAAATAACATCAATAAGGCTAATGATAGCAATCGCAGCTTTAAGAGATTTAGAAATTCATCAAATGGATGTAAAAACACATTTCTAAATGGTGATTTAGAAGAGGAAATTTACATGAAACAACCTGTGGATTTTGTTATTCCTAGACAGGAAAATAAAGTATGCCGACTTGTAAAGTCAATTTATGGGCTCAAACAAGCTTCTAAACAATGGCATGAAAAATTCAACACTGTAATGATGACAAATGGTTTCAAAATTAATGAAAGTGATAAATGCATGTACTACAAAAATACCAAAAATGCGTATGTTGTGCTATGTCTATATCTAGATGATACGCTTATTATTGGAAGCAATAAAGATGTCATCAATCAAACAAAAAACATGCTCAAAGGCAAATTTGAATGAAAGATATGGGATTAGCAAATGTAATTCTCGCGGTTAAAGTCACAAGAAATTCAAATGAAATTATTTTAACTCAATCTCATTATGCTCAAACGATATTAGACAGATTTAAAAATTACTCTCATAGTACAACAAAAACTCTGTTAGATCCTCAATGCACTTGACAAAGAGTTTAGGTGAAGAGGTTTCACAAAACGAGTATGCATGTGTGAGCAGAAGTCTCATGTACTTGACCAATTGTACCAGACCAGATCTAGTGCATGCAGTAAATATACTTAGGAGATATACATGTAATCAAGTTCATACACACTGGAAAAGCATAACGATAATACTCAATTACTTGCGCTACACCAAATATTTTGGGCTTCATTGTGGTAAAGAACCAACAGTTTTAGAAGGATACAATGACGCTAACTGGATATCAGATTCTAAAAATTCAAAATCCACAAGTGGATGTGTCATCACACAAGGAGGAGCAGCAATATCGTGGAATTCTACCAGACAAACAGTGCTAGCCAGATCCACTATGGACTTTAAATTCACAGCCTTAGACAAAGCAGCATAAGACGCTGAATGGCTTAGAAACTTTTGGAAGATATTCCTATGTGGGAGAAACATGTGTTAGCTATACGAATACATTTTGATAGTCAATCAGCTATAGATCAAGCTCAAAATAATCTAGTCACATCTAGAAGACGACATAAACCCATTAGACAACTTATCTCAAATGGTGTAATCACAACAGACTATATAAAATCGGTTGACAACCTAGCGGATTCATTCACTAATAGTTTTCCACGGAATATTGTTGCTAAATCATTAAAAGGAATGTGTTTAAAGCCTATAATAAATGAGGATACTTGATTGTAACCCTACTTATCATGACTGGAGATCCCAAGAGGTATGTTCAAAGGGAAAACAAAATCAAGCCGAATCTACTAAAAGCACTTTAAGACAAAGAAGTCTCTTCCTAGCACCTAAGATAATAGAAGTGCTAATGTGAGAAGGATAAGCATCAGCTTTTAATTATCCCATAGCTTCTAAAGTGGAGTATTACTCAATATTTTTCATGGTCAATCACCTAATGGTGTGAAATGGGGCCGTTTCTAGGAGAATAAATGTAAGGCTATATTCTCTAAGTTTACTCATGAAAACCAGGAATAATTCAAGGGCCAAAATGAACACAATAGATAACTAAGTTCTACGAGAAAAGAAGCTGTGTTATGCATGTTTTCCCGGTCTACATAAAACACTGGGTGGTTCAAGACATCATTTTCACTTTCTGGTAAAGTAAACTCGACAGATGTTAACTGTGGGTGGTTCAAGGCTTAAGAATGCCATCAACTCAAACACAGTGAATTGTTTTTGCAAAAACTCTAGATAAGTTTGTCTAGTCACAAATACATGAAGTATAGTAACTAGAGTCTATTGAGTCTGCATATGTTTAGAGTCATTTCAATATACGTGGGAGATTTTTTGACCAATTAAAGGCCATTAGACTTTAATCAAATAGTGAAAATGACATGGGCCTTTGTATTTGATTGCCCAAAGAACTTGTGTTAATGAAGAAAAAAAAGAAGTCCCACATCCGAGACTTATCACACTTGTGTGAAGTATATATATGTCCACACATATGCCTAAGCTTAAAAGGCTTGGGAGAGAGGAAGAATCTCCACGTGCACTGAAAGATGTTCTGTTGGGCCCAATTAAGCTCTACGTTTTGGCCTAAAAACAACATGCATTTTGTTTTTCGTTTTAAAACGACAAATATTTTTTCTAACATATAAAAGCGTCACGCAGTTTATCCTCTCAGATATTGAAACGAGAAAAGCAAGAGTCTTGAGGAGCAAGTTTTCGTAACTCAACTTCCTCGAACTCCGCAAGATTTTCACCCACATGCAGCAACTGTTACGGGAAGTGGCTCTCATCTTTATCTTTAAATAAACCCGACTCTTCTTCTTCATTCTTAAATTTTTCACACAACGAAACCAGAAAATTTCCCAGCGTAAGATCAAGAGAGTGTTTTGTAGATTTATTAGTTCGTAGGGGTTGATCACGAGTGCCGCATGAAAACCAATCATCGTTGTATCATGAGATTCTTTTTCGCATAAGTCGTCACACTTATGGGCAAATATTAAGAGTGACAGAAAGAGATTTATTTCGAATCCATGGTCTGTTTTCTAAAACGTTTTCGTATCAGGTTTCGTTTCATTTCGATTTGTCTATTTCCTGTAACTATCGCTTTTATGAATTCATTTATATCTATTCGGTTTTCTGGCTACTACACCGGATCCATCAGGATCTTCACCGCCAACCAACATCATGCACCAATTCGACTTGGCCACCACCAGATATGAAGCATTTGTCACCGGATTCCATGATCCTCCGTTCCGAGCTAAGCTAATAGGTGTCTTCATTCCTTTTTTTTTTGTGAATCATTTTTACCTGTTTTCACCCATGATATATATATATATATATATATATATATGATTTTAGAGTCTTTTATATTCAATTGGTATTGTTTTAGAGTACTTTCAGGTTCAGGTACATTTTGGAGAACTTTGGTGATTCTAGAGGTTTTTGAGGTGCACAACTGCGCAGACACGTCAGATGTTCTTATTGATGAAAATCTTCCAACGGTTAGATTGAGCTGCGGATTTGTTACAAGATAGAACTTTGAGATAGAGTTCCAATGCCACCTGTTTGAGGTCCATCTGATGGTTAGATCTAACGTTATGCCCGTTTTACTGAAGAAAGGTATGTCTGTCTCGTGAGAGGAAGCTGTCAAGAAGATGAAGGACTGTCGATCGACGGCACAACCTTAGTGTCGATCGACGGTGATCCCAAAAAACATGCCCGACTTGTTTCGAGACCAACTGAAACCTAGAAGCCTCAACAAAGTGCCAAAATACCCTTGGACGTGTTTTTGCTTATTTTATATAATGTTAAGGCATTGTTGACGACTATGCTTACTTGTTAGAAGAGAAGTACTTTGGATTTGAGAGAGAGATCTGAACACCTTTACAGAGAAAATCTTGAACCCCCTTTATTTCTTATCTTAATATTCTATTCAATTTATTCAGTTTATGATTGTGTTCTTCATGATTATGTATGAGTAATTTTCATTGTTAGATTTAGGGTTCTTATAGGATACTAATGGCTTGCTATTGTTATGAAATTGTTAGGGTTATTTTAATTAGCTCTTTGTTTAGATAGATCTTAATGCTAAGTTGAATATTATCAGGTCAACCTTAGATTATAGGATGTTATAGCACAAGCGGAGTTTGGTTATACCCTGAAACAATATCTTAATCAGTCTAAAACTCTAATAACAAACTAGAGTTGAGTTAGTACTTTAGAGAACTTATCAAACATTAGAATCATATATGTTAGAAGTAGCGTCGATCGACACCACGTAGTTGCCATGGATCGAAACTCCATTAAGAATCACGAGAGTGACTTGCCTAAAACTTATAGTTTGAGTTCAGAACAACGCTTCACTAAAACCCTTAACATTTTGTTAGTCCGCATTGCTTAGTCTACCTGAGAGTTCCCCTAAGTCTAATATTTTCCATCAATCTTTACAAACCAAAATCAATCTTGAAATCACCAATTACTAATCAACCTTTATCATCTAGCTTTAATTCGAAAACAATAAATCTATTGAGTAATCTTAGAGTCTATGTGAATTCAATCCCTAAGTACGACGCCGAACCTTTTATTTGAGAGAGTAAAGTAGCTCATAGGGTTAATTTGAGAGTGCATAATAAAAGTTACATAAAGAAGGATTCGTACCTGGTATGACAGACACTAACCCTAGGGGTCAAGTCAATGTCGTAACTTTACAAAGAGGAAAACAACTCATTTCCAGCGCAAAAGAGAGCATCACCATTTATGAATTCGTGAGAATTGCGCAGGATGGGAAACAAAAATCAAACCCCATTCTTATCTGCATTGACGAGCATAGTCCTGAAATTATTCCCGAAACAGAAGTATTAGATCACGCTGGCGGCCTAGAGGAATCTCCCACTAACTTGAAGGAGAAATAAACGGAATTTGAAGACCGTGATCGACACTCTGACCCCGGAATGATCGATGCCCAATCCACGACTCAAAATCAACCAAACCGGTTAAGACTAGGATCTACTGAGCGAGAACCCCTTTTCCTAGCAGTAATGCAAAAGCAAAAAAGAGTTAGATCGAGCAATATGGACGAAAGCTTTTGACAAATTGATCATCGAGATGCCACTTAGCGATGCCTTAAAGGTTTCCCCTGCAATCAAGAAATCTGTGAAAGGTGCAGTGTCACAAGGATTCAATGAAACAAAGAATAGAATAATGATGGTATCCGAGGAAGTGAGTGCGATAATTTCAAGGAGAACCCCAAGATAAATTTCCTGATCCTGTTAGCTTTGTTCTAGATTGCACCATCCGTAATGAGAGATTCCAAAAATCACTCTGTGATTTAGGCTCTAGTGTAAACTTGATGCCTTACTCAGTGGCAATCGCTCTCGGGCTAACTCAGTTTGAATCTACCAGGATCACTCTTGTTTTAGCCAGTAGATCTACAAGGATTCTAGAAGGTGTACTTGAAGATGTGCCCATTCGCATTAATGATTGTTTTATACCTACATACTTCATAGTGACCATTTATGGCTACAGCGGGAGCAATCATTGACGTCATAGAAGGACGCATATGTTTCAACATCGGAAAAATACATATTGTTTTTGACATGGAAAAGATAGTCAGGTTACCCTTGATCGATGGTCAAGCCTACTATATATATCACCTTTCTGAATTAGCTTAAGAGTCGTTTGTGGATATGTGTTCTAATGATCCCTTAGGGAGAGCAACCACATCTCCGGAAAGCAAAACTTTTGCGTTGGATGATCGAGCTGTGGAATACGTGCCACCAGAGAAGTAATGCATGTCAACATCGAAGGAATCGATTTATCGACTTCTGTCGATCGACAGCCAGATGCAACCATCGATCGACGACTCTCTACGACCTCTGACTGGAGCAAAGAGAAAGCTCCGAAAATCGAACTTAAACCACTGCTGGACTTAAATATGACTTTCTCTACGATAACTCGTACCCTGTCATTGTCAATGCCAACTTGAGTAGTGGGGAATTTGCCTTATTGCTAAATAATTTTCGGAAATACCGCAAGGCTATCGGGTAGTCCCTCGATGACATTCCAGGGATCTCACCCGATTTGTGTATGCATAGGATACACCTGGAAGATGAATCAAATTCATCTATTGAAAATCAAATGAGACTGAATCCAAACCTAAAAAAGTAGTAAAGAAAGAAATATTCACACTTCTGGAAGCAGGGATTATCTACCAGATCTCAAATAGTAATTGGGTTAGTCTGGTACATGTCATTCCTAAGAATGGAGGAGTTACAGTTGTGAAAAAATGACAAAGATGAGTTGATTCTGATGAGAATTGTGACTGGATACAGAATGTGTATCGATTACAGAAAGGTTAACGCTGCCACAAGAAAAGATCACTTCCCTCTTCTCTTTATAGATCAGATGTTAGAATTACTTGCAGGTCACAAATACTATTGTTTTCTTAATGGATATTCTGGATTTTTCCAGATCCCCATCCATCCTAACAATCAAGAAAAGACCACCTTCACATGTCCATATGGTACATTCGCATACCGCATGATGCTCTTTGGACTTTGTAATGCTCCCGCTATATTCCAGAGATGTATGATGTCCATAATCACAGATATGATCGAAGATTTCATGGAAGTTTCCATGAACGATTTCTCGTTGTACGGATCAGATTTTGAATCATGCCTCAACAACCTAAGCAAGCTGTTAGCTAGATGTGAAGAAAATAATCTAGTCCTAAACTGTGAAAAGTGCCATATCATGGTTAACAATGGAATTGTTTTGGGACACAAAGTTTCAGCAGCCGGCATTGAAGTGGACAGAGCCAAAATAAAAGTAATGACGGGCATGCCGCCACGCACGAATGTGAAAGACGTTACAATATTCTTAATACATGCTGGATTTTATAGAAGATTCATAAAAGATTTTAGCAAGATAGCCAGACCTCTCACATCACTCCTATGTAAAGAAGTGAAATTCGACTTCATACATGAGTGTCTCAAAGCTTTCAAAGAAATCAAATCAGCCCTCATATATGCCCCGATTGTGCAAGCGCCGGAGTGGAGTTTGTCTTTTGAAATAATGAGCGACGTCAGCGATTTCGCTGTAGGTGCTGTACTTCGACAGAAGAAAGATAGAAAGCTGCACGTTATTAACTACGCTAGTAGAACCCTCGATGATGCACAATACAATTATGCAACGACAGAAAAAGAATTCATAGCTGTAGTGTTCGCTTTTGAAATTTTTACTCCTATCTAGTTGGTTCAAAAGTGGTCGTCCATACGGACCACGCCGCCCTTAAGTACTTAATGAACAAAAAGGACGCGAAACCTAGACTTCTAAGATGGATTCTTCTATTGCAATAATTCGACATAGAAGTCAATGATAAGAAAGGAGTAGAAAACGGAGTCACAGATCACCTTTCTCGAATAAGGATCGAGGACGACATACCTATCGATGATTTCCTACCTATCGAAAGCGTTTACCACACGGAATCTGCCTTTATTGGTAATGTCTGTTCGTCATCTGAAGAAACATTGATCGACGATTACGCAGAACCATCGATCGATACACTGAGTAAAAAAGACAACAAGGTCATTATTCCACTCGATATCAATGTTATATGTGACCCTTCGTTTTCAAATCATGATTCTCCCAGAGGTAGAAGTTTAATTCAGGAGGTCTGTGCGTTGGATACCAATAATAAACCCTGGTACGCAGATATAGTAAACTATCTTGCAGCTGACGTAGAACCATAGCTCTCTAAAGATTATCACAAAAAGAAATTTCTGCGAGAAATCCGGAGATATCATTGGTACGAACCTTACCTTTATAAACATTGTTCAAACAGCATATACAGAAGATATGTGGCTGAAAGCGAAGCCCCAGATATCTTGTATCACTGTCATGGATCTGACTACACCGGGCATTTTGCCAGCTTTAAAACAGTGTCAAAGATTCTACAAGAAGGCTTTTGGTGGCCAACTATGTTTCGAGATGCTCAAGCCTACATAGAATATTGTGATCCCTTCCAGAGGAGAGGAAAAATCAGCAAGAGACACGTAATGGAACAAATTTCATACTTGAAGTTGAAGTGTTTGATGGCTGGGATATCGAGTTTATGGGCCGTTTTCCTTCTTCGCACGGGAACAAATACATATTAGTCGCTGTAGACTAAGTATCTAAATGGGTGGAAGCAATAGCAACTCCAAAAAAATGACGCTTCTGTTGTCGTTAAACTCTTCAAGGGTATCATTTTCCTAGATTTAGAGTTCCTCGAGTGGTTATAAGTGACAGAGGTATCCACTTTATAAACAAGGTGTTTGAAAAACTACTCAGGTAACATGGATTTCACCATCGGGTAGCTACACCTTATCATTCTCAGACTAGCGGACAAGTAGAAGTATCCAACCGCCAAATCAAAAAGATCTTAAAAAGATGGTAGGATAGACCCGTAAAGATTGGTCTGTAAAATTGGATGATGCATTTTGGGCTTACCGAACAGCGTTTAAGACCCCGTTAGGAACTACCCCATTTCATTTGCTCTATGTAAAACGCATGCCATCTCCCGGTAGAACTAGCACACAAAGCATAATGGGCCATTAAGACGACAAATCTGCTGCAGAAAGGAGATTAATACAACTGAACTAGTTGGATGAAATTAGGTATCAAGCTTATGAGAATTCAAAGTTGTACAAAGAGGGAACTAAAGCCTATCACAACAAGAAAATCATTTCTAGGCATTTCGTACCTAACGATCAAGTACTCTTGTACAACTCTCGGTTGTCGTTATTTTCTGGAAAACTGTGTTCTCGCTGGTTAGGACCCTTCATTGTAAAAGAAGTTACACCTCATGGAGCGATTGTCCTGATTAATTCGAAAGGCGAGGACTTCACAGTGAATGGGCAGAGAGTAAAACATTACTAACCTTAAACTGAAATTCCGAACTCTCAAACCATGCGTCAAGAGCTGCCCGATCCCGACTGAAATACTATTTATGACAAGCTAGCGACCTTAAAAAACCGCTGAGTGGGAGGCAAACCACTAGTAAATATTAGGATAAAAAACCTCTAATAAGTATTAAAAATTAATAGTTCTGCATTCGATTACCAAAGTGAAATATGAGGCACTTAACAGACCATCGATTGATATCCCTATAGGACCATTCATCGACTGTTGAGTGTTGATTTTGTATAAGCTCGACACGACCCCTTTTCATAAACATTATTTTACTTTGTTTACTTTGTTGGATTTAGAACCAATATTTATTATTATGACCGTTTGCTATTTTAACATGATTTTTAGTATTTAACAGCGCTAACACAAAGCGATGAACACATTATGGAGAATATAGACACTTTTTACAGTTACTTGCTGACGGGTTCATGTTGTCTGTCGAGCATCGATCGATAGTCCTTGTGTACCGTCGGTCGATGGAGACTTGGACAGAAAGGTATGAGTTATTTAATCCTAACAACTAACTATTTATTTCATCCCACCAATCTCAGGTTACTTTAACACTGAGACAGTGTTATTCAAGTCTGTGGGAGGTAGTTACTAACACCACATGTTATTTTTGATATTTTATTCCTTACTAACGATTATTAAAAAAAATAATTTATAATGGTTTTATTGAGTCAAAAGTTAGAAGTTAGTTATAGACTATAACTTTTTCGGAACATTTTGTTACACCATTTTCTAGCACCATTTTGAGATTGAATGGAAAAGCTAAGTAGATTGATTATCTTGTAACACCCGCACTTGCTAAGAACTTCTGAAGGAATCAAAGCTAACCTCCAACCTATGTAACTATATTTTCTTGTTCTGGGGCTTGGTATACATAGGATCGGAATCCTCCTGAAAGTAAAAATACTTTACTTTCTGATCCTCCTCTCACTTTTCTTCAGCATCTTAAGAAAAACAAAAAGATTGAGATGATTTCCTGAGATGCAGAGGGGTAGGTACATTACATGTGATCCCACTATTCCAATTCAAAGGAATGATGACACATTGTTGGAAGCGAGGGGTAGGTACATTACCAATGATCCCACTATTCATCTACAACTTTATTAAATAAATCGAAGATGAGATGGCAAAATAGACTGTATCAGCATCATTTTCCATTGAATTTTAGATATAAAAAGATACAGAGAAGAAAAAATAGAGAGGAAAAGGATTAGAAACGTTACATGTGGTTCAAACACTTGCTTGAGTAAAAATTCATTTGTCCTCTGATCGATATTCCCAGGATAAAGCTCTCACCTTATATTATTATTCAAAAGAAGATAGTAGAGGGTGTGACAGATAGCTTCTGGTAGATTGCGGTAGGGAAAATCGATTAGCTAAGCAAAGTACATGGAAGTACTTAAATGTGGTTGCAACAAAAATGTAGGTGAAACGGTGTTCCAAAGAGCTAGTAATTCTTTGTGTTTTCAAACTTTTCTCTGATTAATATTATGTTTTGCTTGAAGGCAAGCAAATGATAAGTCTGGGAGCTCATACGTCATGGTTTTTACATGTTTTTACCCATGATATATATATAATTTTAGAGTCTTTTATATGCAATTGGTATTGTTTTAGAGTATTTTCAGGTTCAGGTACATATTAGAGAACTTTGGTGATTCTGAAGTTTTTTGAGTTGTAGAACTGCGCAGACACGTCAGATGTTTTTCTATTGATAGAGACATTCCCACGTATGATATTGAGCTGAGATTTTTATACAAGATAGAGCTTTGAGATTTCTTTTCAATGCCTCTTGTTGGAGGTTCATCTGATGGTTATATCTAAAGTTATGCACGTTTTACTGAAGAGTGGTATGTCTGCCTCGCGAGAGGAAGCTGTCGAGAAGATGAAGGACTGTCGATCGACCGTAAAACCTTAGCGTCGATCGACGGTGATCCCAGAAGACAGGCCCGACTTGTTTCGAGACCAACTGAAGCCTAGAAGCCTCAACAAAGTGCCTAAATACCCTTGGACATGTTTTTGACTTATTTTATATTGTGTTAAGGCATTGTTGAAGGCTATGCTTACTTGTTAGAAGAGAAGAACTTAGGATTTGAGAGAGAGATCTGAACACCTTTACAAAGAAGATCTTGAACTCTCTTTATTTCTTATCTTAATATTCTATGCAATTTATTCATCTTATCATTGTGTTCTTAATGATTATGTCTGAGTAATTTCATTGTTAGAATTAGGCTCTTATAGGGTAATAATGGCTTGATGATGTTATGAAATTGTTAGGGTTATTTTATTTAGTTCTTTGTTTAGGTAGATCCCAATGCTAAGTTGAATATTATCATCTCAACCTTAGATTATAGGATCTTATAGCGCAAGCGAGAGCTTCGCCATACCCTGAAACAAAATCTTAAACAGTCTAAAACTCTAATAACAAACGAGAGTTGAGTTAATAGTTTGGAGAACTTATCAAACATTAGAATCGTATATGGTTAGAATTAGCATCGACGCCACGTAGTTGCCATCGATCGACACTCTGTTAAGAATCACGAAAGTGACTTGCCTAAATATTATAGTTATAATTCAGAATCGTGCTTCATTAAAACACTTAACATTCTGTTAGTCCCATTGCTTAGTCTACCTAAGATTTCCTCTAAGTCTAATATTTCCCATCGATCTTTACAAACTAAAATCAATCTTGAAATCACCAATCACTAATCAACCTTTACCGTCTAGCTTTAATTCGAAAACAATAAATCTATTGAGTAACCTTAGAGTCTTTGTGGATTTGATCCCTAAGTACTATACCAAACCTCTTATATGAGAGAGTAAAGTAGCTCATAGGGTTAATTTAAGTGTGCATAATAAAAGTTATATCAGTCACATTTCTGTAAACTGCAGAATGAATTATATTTTAATCTTCTTTTTGTATTGTTTCATGTCTAATCTTTACCAATGTGGTGTATCATTGGCGAGAAGCGGAGGTCAAGTGTGAAACCATAATATTTTTGTAACAACCCATCACGTGGACCTCACTGTCCCATAGACCTCAGGTTCACAGCGCTGCAGCGCATCGACCCCAACCCCTCCATAATGAGTTCTCACTAACTCCATAATTAGGTTGTTGGTGAGACTCGAACTCAGGTCCTCACACTTTAGCAACACTCCCACAGGACAAGCTGTCACCAATTGAGCTGCAGATCAATTGGTGACAGCTTGTCATGTGGGAGTGCTGTTAAAGGGTGAGGACATGGGTTCGAGTCTCACCAACAACCTAATTATGGAGTTAGTGAGAACTCATTATAGAGGGGTTGGGGTCGATGCGCTGCAGCAATGTGAACCTGAGGTCTATGGGACAATGAGGTCCAGGAGACGGGTTGTCACAAAAAAAGTTGAGTTTTATATAACAGCCTACTCCAACCTGGAGGATCAGCCGTCCCTGCAGTGCCCCGACCCTAACCCCTCCCCTGTGATACAACATGCCCGAATCAAAGGCCTCGGCTCACAGGTGGGTTATTGATGCACTTGGCGTTACTCGAACCCAAGACCTCACCCTTTCTCAACACTCCCACAGAGAAGCTGTTACCAATTGAGGTCAATTGGTGACAGCTTATCCTGTGAGGAGGTTGTTAAAGGGTGAGGTCGGGGGTTCGAACCTCACCAATAACCTACCTGTGCGACGGACTGCACATGGGAGGGGTTAGGGTCGGTGCGCTGCACCGCTGTGAGCCAGGGTCCGCGGGATAGGTTGTCACAATTTCCATGATGATCAAGTCACATCGTTCTAATTTCCGATTCGCTTTTCACTTTTTAATATTGAATAATGTGAGGGCTATTTCGTTTAATTCCATGTTATTTTAGTAATACTATTATGAAAAATTTAGTTTCTTTGAATCAAGTCTTTCTTGTTAAACAAGAAATAGGAATTTAGAGGATTCAACTTTAAAGGATCATGATGTTAAACTATGATATATATATATATATATATATATATAAAGTAGGGACTATGTGCGAGGGTGGGGGATAAGAGATGTTTGAGCTAGCGATGAAACAGTATGGTGAGTGCGGGGGCCAGAGACGTCTAAGCTAACGATGCAACTTTGTGTTGTGGGGGTACAGAGACGTTTGTACTATCGACGTATCTATGGAGGGCGGAGGTACAGAGACGTACTGTAGTAGCAACGTCGAGTACATATATCCTTATGAGGAAATGTGTAGTGCAGGAAGTAGCTATGTTACTATTAGTGCATTGCTTGTAGTTTTTAGTGTACTAGACATATATTGTTTGTTTTGTGAGGTGTACTAGGCACTGTGTTTGTATCATGCTAGATCTAGGCCTAGATAATCGTAATGCTAAGTACTGAGTCATTAGTTTGCGGTTTAATATCTCACACATCACAAAGTGACTTCCTTATTGTTCACCCCTCTTTCTTCCACTTGCAGGTGAGCAAAACGAGTAGTCGGATAACTCGATATTTTGTTGTCTTGGATTGGCGTATTTTATTTCGGTTTTCATTCGGTTTTATACAATTTTGCAATATGGATTATTTTGGTTACTATATTTAAAAATCTTTTATCCGCTTTTATTTGAATAAATATTTTAATATTTTATATGGTTTTTATTAATTGATTTAATTCGATATATTATTGTAAAGTACATGCCATTCGAAAGTCAGGATGAGACGGATATTACAAATTGTAACATCCCCATTTCTGGTATATGGAAGGGCTTAACATAATTGATTTGGCTACATATGTCACTAAAAGTGCACTTACCTTTTTGGTCACACATACGTTTAGAATTCCAGGGTTAAACATGCTCAGGAGTACTGGAATGATAGGTGACCAATCGGGAAGTGATTCGCGATATCGTGTGAGTAACTCCAAAGCAGGGGGAAAGGTCATATGGTGATTGCAGGAAAAAATTAACCACCACTCGTTGTAAGGAATGGGGCCCACGGGGGAGGGAGCGGGCGTGGGAGGCCCATTAGTCGTGAGCAATCGAAGCGTTACAAGTGGTATTAGAGCTAGTTAGCCATATCGGTTTTGATACGAGAAGCGTCTTGTGACATGTGGTGGTGCACAACAAGGACATTGTGCTCTGTAAGTGACGGTGAATTGTAACATTTCGATTTCTAGTATATTATGAAGGGCTTAGGCGCTTAATAGAATTGATTTGGCTACCGTTGTCACTATAAGTGCACTTACCTTTTTGGTAACACATACATTTACAAAACCAGGGTTAAGCGTGCTTGCGTTAGAGTAGTGGAATGATGGGTGACCTATCAGGAAGTGGTTCTCGATATCGTGTTACTGAGGCCAAAATACGGAGAAAAGTCATGTGGTGATTGTAGGGTCAGTAAATAAGACTTTCAAGACTCGAAAAAATTGACACAACATACGTCGCAACTAGGGCCACGGGCCGCGTGAGCAGGTATTAGAGACCCATTAGCCGTGAACAGTCGAGACGTTACAAAAACTTTAAATATCATTTGTTAAATTATTTTTTTACTTTATATAAATTAATAATTTTTTTCAATATGTAAGTTATAGTTTTGCAAATTTAACAATTCTTATGTATGTAAGAAAGTGTTGTTATATGTAAAAATTGTAGTTCTTCATAAATATGTGACACACTCCTAGGATGCTTCTTTGGTGGATGGGAGGATAGATGCTTGCAAGAACGCATGCAGAGAC